>JAYMTE010001297.1:0-13775 GCA_036897545.1 Pelargonium fulgidum
CAACAAAAAATTTACACCTCAACAACCAAAAGTACACATCATCACTCACGTCAGCATCCACGTCAGCGTGTTTTTTTCCAACGAGGCAGTACAACCTCCACGTAAGCAAGAATTAACGAATGAGTTGACGGAATGTGACGGCGGACACTTAATTGGGTTCAAAATAAAAGTGTGGACACTCAATTGGGTTGAAAATAAAAATCTGGGTACTACATTGAGTACAATCAAAGTTTGGACACTACATTGGATTTCACAAAAAAGTTTGGACACTCAAAATACCTTTAACCCTTTAATAAATAATCCAAGACTCTATGCATAAAACATGATATGGAATTCGGAACCAAGATCCTCATTACATACATTGACTTAGAATACTCATAGAGAAAATCTTTGCGAAAATCGTACTAAAATTTGGTGGAAAATAGGAAGTAATTAGATTGCATATGAGAATGGGAGGGACCACATTTCCAACGGCCAAAACAGTTAATTTCGCGGGCCTCATATTCACGTTTGTGTCCATAGCACCATAGCTGTAGCACCGCCAATTATTCTCTTTCTTTCCTCTTCTCTTCTCCTCTGTCTCTCCGATTAAGTAAACGTTAGCAGCCAAAATGTCCGATTCCAACGGCGGCGAGCCCCTATCGGCGCTCATTTTTCTGGGGACCGGCTGTTCCAGCGCCCTCCCCAATGCATTGTGTCTCATCAACCCTTCCGATCCGCCATGCCCCGTCTGCTTCCAGTCCCTCTCGCTGCCGCCCGAACGCAATCCTAATTACAGGTGCTCCTGATCTGCCCATTCTCATTTGGGTTTTGGTTCCTTCTATTTTGTGGGGTTTTGGATTTGATTTGAGGCTTAGATCTGGTGGTTTCTTGTTTAGTGAATGAGAAAGCTGGAGGATTTTGAATAGGGATTTTAATATTCTTCATTTTTTGGGACCCCAGATCGCTAAAAGAAAAATTAGATTTTGGGATCTGAGTGAAGGACTAGAAATTCAAGAGAGTTTGTTTCTTGCTCAAGAATCTCTATAAATGTGTAGAAGAGGGGATTTTTTTATTAGACTTATAATTAGTTGTGTTCTCAACTTATAGCTGAAATTGTTTTTTGGTTTGGTGAGCATTGATTTAAGTATGTTAATACACTGTACTTGATGGCTTCATTTAGGGCGGTAAAGTTTAGGCCTTGAGTTTGGAATAGTAGGCAAATGGCTAGAATGTACAATTTTAGTTGTTAATTTTTGCAGTATTTTTCTTCTTTCATTGTACTTGTTCTGTGACCGAGGATGGCTGTACACTTGCAGATTGGATATTTATGAACCATGTTTTACGGTTTGGCAGGGGCAATACATCCCTTCTAATTGAATATTCCAAAGGTGATGGCAAGCACAACTATATATTGATTGATGTAGGAAAGACCTTCAGGGAGCAAGTACTCCGGTGGTTTACTTTCCACAAGATCCCTCATGTGAACTCTGTAAGTCATCTCTGCTTCTTATTCCTACACACACACGTTTATGATATGCTTTCATTTGACAGTAATAAATAGACATTTCAATTAGCTGCATAGTTGAAACCGGATTCAGAGATTATTAGGACTAATTATTTATAAATTGCAGATAATTTTGACTCATGAACATGCTGATGCAGTTCTTGGCCTGGATGATATACGGATCGTACAACCATTTAGTCCTACAAATGATATTGATCCCACTCCCATTTATCTAACTCAACATGCAATGGATAGGTACCTTCTTATATTTTTTTGGGTATAAATATGATATACAGACATTTCAGCATATGCATTTTCCATCTTTAAGTCGGGCATTCATAATCTGCTTGTTTCCAGTGCAAGTGCAATAGGAGGCCATATGATTAGTAGCTAAGCACTTTGTATTGTGGTGATGATTTTTTTTTAATATCAATTGAAGATTTTGGCACCACCAGACAAAATATAAAAAATATTCCTTCTTTCAATCTCATTTATGCTTCTCTTCACTATGTCTAGGTTTCATCAGGCTCAAGAAACAATTACAATATCTCTTTGGTCCTCATATCAGTATGTTAGAGACACGCAATCATGTGATGAAATACAACTTCTTTCCTTTTTCATAAACATGCATGTCCATCTCCACTTTGAGGATTTATCTCCTTATTCAGGATAAGAGAAGATTTCCCATTGTCTAGTTAAAGTGGGTTCTTCCTTGTCTAAGTATATAATCATTTCATGCTTGTTAATATCAATCACGTCTGACTTGGCCATTTTGGAGCCACAATTAGGAGTTCAGAGCCCCTTGTGCACATCTATCTTTTCGAAGCCTTTGGATGCACATTTTATGTCTCAATTTTGATATGCCAATGATTTTGTGTCATTACATGATTGCTCTTTTTCTTTTATATCATTAAACAGCATTGCAGTTAAATTTCCCTATTTGGTTCGCAAGAAACTTGCAGAAGGTCAAGAAGTGAGACGAGTAGCTCAACTTGACTGGAAGATTATTGCGGAAAACTGTGAGAAACCATTTGTTGCGTCAGGCCTACAATTTGTTCCTTTGCCAGTAACTTGCTTCAAAACTCTTCTAATAAACAAATACACTGCAGAGTGCAGACTGCTTCTTCTATCTATATTGGTTTCTCACAGCATAGCTTTTGAATATAGGTGATGCATGGAGAAGATTATGTCTGTTTAGGCTTTCTTTTTGGTGAAAAAAATAGAGTAGCCTATATATCTGATGTTTCACGCTTTCCTGCAAGCACAGAATATGGTAAGTGTTAATTCTTTGATCCTGCTGCTTTGCATGCATATAATTATGTTTATTTGTGACACCATATTGACATGTCATATATCTCGTAGTTGATGTGAATTCCATTAAATTCTTTACCTTTAATGAGCTATTACATATTAACTTCATGTTACTATTTATCTTATTCCCATGTAATTGCCTAGATTTGAATCCTAAAATCTGGCATCTATAGTTAAGGAATGGTGGGACCAAATTGGTATATTGACTGTATATGCATACTTTGTAAATTCTTTAGTATACTATTGTAACAAACTGATGCACCTGTTTTGACTCGGGTCAAATCAAACACACTAGGATGGTCTTCTTGTCCACGTGTTAGGATATTTTGGAAAGAAAATTCGCGAAACTGGGTGAAAACTTTGTAGGATGAACACCTTGAAGAGCGAGCGAGAACATCAACTAGCCTTCGAATCGTATTTGAGAATATGATCAATTTGATGCGTTTGACCTAACTAAGTCAACTATGGAAGCTGTTCTTGATGATTTGTACACTTCTGAAGATTTAGACCTCTAAATCTTGTCACCTAGAACCTGAGATGGAAGAACACACGCGTTGAAGTGGAAAACCAGTGTTGGTGCACTAGAATCCACCTCGAGCGTGAGAGTAATAATCTCTCACAAAGGAATCAAAGCACAACAAATAGAATGTAGAGAAATTCAACCCTTTATCTATCTAAAAGGATATACTCACAAATCAAACCGGCGATGTGGTGGCGCATGATTGTCGGTGGAGATGTGGGATCCACCATGAGGCACATAGTGAGCTTAGACCCTAGCCTCTTGCACGCACCAACCATGGGCGCTAGATGGGATTTGGTACCTTCTCATGCCCTTCAACTATCGCGGGAAGGATGAGACCTCCTAGGAGCCCCTGCCACTTTGGGTAGCGTCCTAGTGTCTGGCTGAGGCGAGGAGATAGGGATGTGTCTCGGTGAGGTGGGAAGCCTTGTATCCAAATGCTTAGCATTTTTGTTAATTTTTGTAGAATCAGGCATATTAATGCTCTTCAGTTTTTGCTATAATATAGGATGATACTCACATGGCTGTTAACCTTTATTGTTTTTTTGTATAAGAGAACCTTCATATCCATGAAAGAGATCCTGTATAAAAATCTCTTCTGCTTACCAAGAAAAGTTTGGTTTTTGCAGTAATTTCGAAGTCCGGGGCTGGACAGCTGGATCTTCTTATTTTGGACACGCTGTACAAGGTCAGCAACTAATAAAATTTGCTTTTATTACATTCTTATTACCTTGACAAAATGCTTTCTTTTCACTTGTTTTTACTGATTCCAGTGGCACAAGAAGATATAACACTTGGAAGCTGATTAATGGTTGATTTCATATTCACTTCAGAAATCAGATATGTGAAAGCATGAGTGAAAGGGAAAATACTGTGTTGATATAACTTGTTTTTACAACAATAACAACCAAGCCCTTTTCTTATCAATCTTGGTTGTTTTTTTTTGTTTTTTCTGAGGAAAAAAAAAAAACAGATTCAAAATTTTTTTCTCTTATATACACTTATTACAGAAGTTTCCTCCCTACATTCGGACAATGTTTAGTTCATTTGGCATTGCTTCTTCGTTGCCCCCCATGTATGGTACTATGGTTAATTCATAATTACATACGAGAGGAATGGGCAGTTCAACTATATGTGTATGGATGTATAATAGCCATTGTAAATGATGATAATTAAATAGTTAACTTGTGGTTTTTTTATCAAGCAGTTTGAATTCTTGTTAGGACTCACTTTAGTCATATCAATATGTCATATTGTGTTGTCTTCAACCCATAAAGTGAACTGCAAATTGGTTCAAGAATTATTCGCTGGAATTAGTGAGCTGCTATGATTTTATTTGTTGTTTACTCTTTGTTTTAAGTTGTGTTGACACTGTTTGTGTTATCTTGATATTGGTTTTGTTATCTGATTGAAACTTGGGAGTTTTGTATGGGTTATGCCTTTTTGGTTTCTTCCTTGGTGCACTCATTTAGAATTCAACTCGCCTGTGGTGGTTGGTCAGGCTTATTTTTGTATGGCCTGGGTCTTTGGTCTCTCTCTGTCAAACAATTCTTTATGTACTCCTAATATTATCAATAATAGTACAATCCCGCTAATCAAAATATAGTATCAATGTACACATGGTTTCTCTTCTTTTAGCTTGAAAAATTAGCTATCACCGGAGTCATGTTTGTTTTCTTCTTTTCTTTCCAATTATCATTAACAGCCCCTTCAAGCACACTATACATGTGTAGATTGCCCTCAAATATATTATAAAAGTAAAAGTTTAAATCATGAGAGAGGAACTAGAGGGAGAACATGTGGGCTATAAGGAAAGGGGTACATGATATGACTTATGAGGGAAACTAAGTAATTCTAGAAAGATGCTGAACACTCCCTTCTCCCTTAATCATGTAGTGTAGGTTGTAATAAGGACCTGAATGAATATTAATTTGCACAGGGCATCAAACTGTCTGTTTGTGCGGACTTTATATCTTGGCCATTGATTTTTATTTCATTGTTATTTTAATTTGTCGCCAATCTTCTTTTCTTTCTAAACTTCATTATATTCTTTAGCGTTCAAGACAGGTTCCCTACTCTCTATGGACCGAACTTTTCTACTGTGTTCCTTAGAACATATATGTTCCCATAAAACACATGTAATGTAGAGTAGAGGGTGTGCTGATATGCTTGTAATTAGCGCACAAGTAATATTGTTATGATGCTTTTTCTTGAAGAGCGTATCCTTTATGGTGGCAAACTGGTGTCATTGGATAAGTAGTTGTATCTTGAAACTCTTAGCTCAAAACGCTTCAAAATATATAGGCAAGATTTCACTACTTAGTTGTTTCTCTTTTTTATCCTTTGCAGAATGCATCCCACAACACCCACTTTTGCTTCCCACAGGTTTGCTTTCTTAATCATCCAGTAAAGAATCTTCCGATGAATTAGTTGATAGGTAAATGATGTCCACGTCATACCTAATATCATATTTACAGACTCTTGAAGCTATAAAGAAGTTATGTCCAAAGCGAGCTCTGTTAATTGGAATGACTCATGAGTTTGACCACCATAAGGACAACGAGTTTCTCAAGGAATGGTCTGAAAGGTATGAATTCAAAATCCATTTCACTACAATTCACCTTAACTTTATCATATAGAAGCAGAAGTCCATAATGATTTGCGGATTAAGATTTTGGCAGCATATTAGATTCATGGATTTTCTTGCAAAATAAGAAACTCATAATTTCAATTCTCATTGAATATAGGGAAGGAATCCCAGTACAGCTTGCATATGATGGTTTGAGATTGCCCATCGACCTATGATCAGGTAAGAGAAAACCTCTGTATTTTTGCTAAACAAGATAATTAAATTTACATTTCATGCATTTGAATATACTAGCAAACTGACTGGCAGAACTCGTGAAATTTGCTTTAATGATATTCTCTGAAGTTCTTATTCTTTGCTTGTGTCTGGAAATATCTATAATCATATGATTACTGGAATTGTCTATGTAAAAAGGTGTGGACTGTGGACTGAATATTTGCCTTTTCCATTGTTGTGTTTGCAGGTTGATGTCATGAAACCTTTTATACACTTCACAGTTTCTCTCCATGTTGATGGAAGATTTATGAAAAGGAACATGAATTTGTTGAAATTAAATAAGTAGTCTCAAAGCCATTGTTCAAAAGTTGGAACATTTCCGATAGTGTTGATTTTATATACATGAGGGGAGGTCAAACTCAGATTTAGTGGTCAGTCAGGGAACATGTTCTATGGATATTGTATTGTATGAATAAACATTTCAATTAGGAATGTAACATAATGTTCAATAGTTGGATAGTCATTATTAATTTATTGAAAGGTGAAAGTGTATCATTTTCCTGAGTTTGCAGAAAATATTCCTGCCAAGGGTACTCATTTGTGTAACCTACCTATGGAGATCAAAAATATTAATAATTACTGTTCAGGAACCTTATTATTTTTTTTTGTAAATGATTGTTGCGTGTACCTACGTGCATGTATATTGCATGTCGGTTGACGGGACGCAATCACAACCATACATGCCTCGTACATTGAAAGTGGATGAGGTGAGACCGATGCAAGTTTTGAAGAGAGAAAGAAGTATTTTGTAGCTGAGAATGCACCACATCATCCTTACATGTAATATACATACAATAATCCTCTTCCTTTTTTTCAAAGTTGTTGCTTAGAATTGAATATAAAACCTAAGCCTACTAATTGGATCCAAACTAAAGCCCAAAGCCCAAATAGACTTGTTAGCTTCTTGTAGGAGCCTATGAGCCTATGACAAATGAAATATATTTTGGTTTTGTTGTCAATAGCTTGGTGGTTTATATGGTAAAAGATGGGTTAAACAAAATTATAATATATATATATATAACTACCAAAATAAGTCACTTGTTTGCTCTTGCTCAATCATAATTAGCATCAAACTACAACACTTTTGTGTAGACAACCAACATTTAACATTTGGTAGGTAAGGAAAAGGAAATTTAAAGGTCAAAAGTTTAGAGAAATCAACACCTTTAGCTGGTAAACTTTTTGCTATGAAGAAAAACTAGATAAGATGGCTTATAGCTATATGACCCACAATGAGGACAAATGGAGAGTTTTACAAGGAAATGCAACATCCAAAACCAGCTTACAATTTGACTTGAAGTGAAACCAAATATCAAATCAATTTGTAACTGTTTTCAAAGGATGGGAGGGCAAAGGGGACTTTCACAAGATGGGAACAAAAGTTTCAAATTGAAGGGACCCATTAGAGAAAGCCTAAGCTAACATTATACCATTCTAGTCAAACCCCAATTTTGTATGATTGAATCCAACCAAGGTACACACACTATAGTCCTCCTATTATGGGCCCTTTGCAATTATGTTTTATTTAATGAGTTGTGACACCTATTTTATACTCATTTCCATGGAAATGTGGAATACACCACTATAGTTGTGACTTGATGAATACTCTCCAATAGTTGAAGAAAAATTGGATGAAGTTTGAACTATAGGTGAAGTAGGCACATAAATGTTTTTGTCATCAATCAAGACCCAAGAGTTCTCACTTAAACAACAAAGTATATGATTTCTTTGATTTGAAAAAGGATTGAATACTTTTTTTTCCTGATCGATAATGTCAACACACAATAAAATACTCGAACTATAGAATTTCGAAAAACTCCAAACGCCTCAAAACCGCTTAACATAGTAAATGTTGGTAAAAGAGAGTTGAATACCGAGTTGGTACCATATTTAGAATCTATAAAGTTGTCTCTCTTTTTGAGTTTTGATGAATATATATATATTCATACTAACCTGACAGGCTAGATGCAGAAACATTGTAGAACATTTTTATTTGTTTGTATTTTTGGTTGAGAAGCTATTGGGGCATGTCTTGATGATACATGTGTGACACATGTTGGCTCATTATTGGTTGTTTTTTATGATAAGGGGGTCATGTTAGGCTGACAAATAGTGTAAAAATAATGGGTAAAGTTGGATCTGATCCGTATATGTCATGTCAATAGACTTTGAAGATTTAATCTTCTCTGTAGGGTTAGTAATGTTAGACGAGTTACAGATGAACGATGATAGTTTAAAAACATCTTAAAATATTAATTTTAATAATATGTTTAAGAAAAATTATAATACTATTTTTATTTGAAATAAAGTTGCATATAAACATTGGTTATTTTAAACATCTTAAAGTATTAATTTTTATAATATTATTTTAATTTGAAATAAAGTTGAAGTGAGTGAAATATGTTTTCTTCAATCGTAATTAATTAGAATTGATTGCTCCACCTTGAACGAGATAGTCTGAGAAGAGATTAACGTAAGGAAGACATTGAGGTAAATGATATGAAATATTGATTACTAAATAAAATATGTAATATAGTTGTAGATTTATATTGGTCGTTTAATTTTTAAATAAAAAAACTGAAATAATTTGAAAGTTAACTTAACACATAAATGAGAAACCATTTACTGTCAAACTAATTTTGTTTTTAGAAGATAGGATAGGATGTATGGTTGAACATTAATTGTTTTTTTTTTTTTTGCTGAAAACATTCAAATTTTTGAAGTGAGTGAATTTTTTTTTTCTCTAATGGTAGTTAATTACAAATGATTGTCCCACATTGAACAAGATATTCTGATAAGAGATTAATGAAAGAAATTTTATTAAGCAAATCACATATGTATTCTTTTTGACAAATACATTTACTTACCCATTTTTATGATGAACAATGACAAATTCGAATTTCTCACAATGCAAATGTTCTTCCTAATTCAAAGAAATTTGATAGTGGACTTATTACTTCATATTCTACGATGCATGATCTGAGATCTACTTGAGATCTGTTTTTTATTCTTTTAATTACTTTATAAAAACTGTTTTTTGTCTCTCTATTTTTATTAAAGCAAGTATCCTTAAGTTATAGTTATACTCACTTATAAACGGATTCAACAAATAAGTCATCTATTTTACTTCTAAACATAAGACAAAACAACGGTTCGGATCTTCATAGGTTAGTAATTTAGGTTTTTGGTTTATATTTGGTCACAATTCACAAGAGTTGTACTTTACACGGAACATACATAACCTGTTAAAAGCTTCTTTTGCAGCAAATCAGATCTTATGCATGTATGTAACTGTTCTTGTCTTGTCTTCAAACATTCAATTCAATAACCAGCAAGGTTGACTCAGTCAAACTTTTACAGCAATCATATGTGTATATACACACACCTAGTCCATAGCACAACCTACTAATGTCCAACAGTTATGCACTAATCCTATACGCCTTAAATATCCACACAAATATTTCTATAAAATGATGAATTTATTATTTTAATATGACATTAATTTTTTTATAAGTAAGCAGTTATTTTTTAATGAAAGATTTGAAATTCAAATAAAAGTACAAGAATTAAAAAAAAATACCTAAGCAAAAAACTTAATGCTTATAAATTTAAGAAACTGAATTATGAAAGTTTGACACCAAACATAAACTAATTGAGTAACTAAGACTTTTGATACGAGTCATGGTATCCTCCACACTAGGAAACTCATTCCAAAATATGAGTGCATTGCGAGCCAACCAAATATGTCATAAAGTGATCAATTCGAGAGCTTCCCGTACATTCCAACCCAACTTGCTACCCTTGAAGCTAGAGGACCAACTGACCAACAAAAAGAAGCAATTTGTGGGCATTGCAGCGCACATACTCACCTATCCGTTATGCTTAACCATATACGATAAGACCACGGGCACCATATGAGAAGGTGCAAGCAAGTCTCAGCAACAGTATCGCATAATTTACACATGCAATTTGAATTTGGTACCAGAACGCCCTGGGAAGAGAGGAAGTCAAGGATGAGACTCTATTAAGAGCCACCAACCAAGCAACACATTGGATTTTAGGAGGGATGAAAGGCCTCCAAATAACTAATATGACATATTAGTTATTTTATTGATGACTTAATTGAACCATAATGCGTCATGTGCATGTAATTTAACTATTTTCAAATCGTTTAATAAGATAATAGTTTCAAAGTGCACAAAAACTTGGCTTAAAGTATATACTTGTGTGTATGTATGTTAGAGAATGAGGTATGATTAGTTACTTGATTGACATTGATTGAGTATTATGATAGCAACAAGGTCAAACACATTTTCGTCCTTTTTTATAGTTTATCAATGAGTTTTTGAACAAAGATTTACAAGAATTTTCATTTTGAAGAAAACATTTTTCTTATCAATTTAAACACTATGTCATTGGAGTTGAGGAAGATCACATTCATAAGTACGACAAATTTCTTATTATCAAGAATGATTGTAAATTTTTTCATATTTAAAATTATAAACTTGTCATAAAATAATTCTTAACAATGTACTCATGTATGATGTATTCTTATCCAGTACCCAGTTGTTGTATCAGCCATACTTTATAAACGATTTTATAATGCTATTATATATAAATGTTGATGGATGGAGGTGGCTGGTCAGCAATGTAGGCTGGTCAAACTCAAATTTAGCATATGTCACACACATATTTGTACAAGTAATGTGAAGGAGACACAACATGTGGGTATGGATATAATTTATGAGCCACACATACTGACACAGACTTCATAAATAACATTAAATTAATATATATACTACTCCATAAAGAATGTTTTGGACACACACTTTTGGGCTTTAAATTCTTTTGATGTAATATATTAGTATGATTATTGAACCCCATGCAATTCAATATTACTATAATTTTAGGGCATCCCATCCATTTGGCCTTGGGATAGGGACAAAAGTTGTTCAATTTAGAGCCCTATTAATATTTTAATGGATGATAGACTTCTTTGTTATGAGATACAACTGAAGTAAGATTGATTTTCTCTTATAATTTTTAGTGAGATATTATTATAAGATAAAGTTACTAATTTTGTTATTGGTTGAGAGCATAGGATCCTTCACTTCACTTCTTATAATATAATTAATTCATCTCAAATAATAATTGTTTGCTATTTAAATATATATAAATAAATTGTATATATTATATTGGTTTTTTATTATTGTTATTATAACCTAGCTAGTAGCTACCTCCATGGCTCTTTATTTGGCTATGTAAACATTTTGGACTACTTTATGCAGGGATTTCTCTCCTTTAGTTTTATGTTTCTTCATTGAATAATATATTAATAATAAGCCTATGCAACTTCAGGAAGAAAATAAAAGTTTAGTTATGGGTGACAAAGGTGAAGTTCTCTTCATCAACAAAATATTCTATTTCCCAGTAAATAAGTGTTCATTGTTTCTCTATGAATATATTACAATCAGCAACGGTCCGCCACTAATGAAGAACAATTTATCGCTAATTTAGTTTTACAACGGATTAGCAATGAGATCTATCGCTGTGTAAATTGTTAGTAAAATTAGCAAAGAAGATCCGTTGCAATCTAACAATGTTATATGGTAATGATCCGTCACTAAATGGGATTCGCTATGTGATGAGTGTCTTTTAGTAAAAGTTGGTCTCCAATTATTCGTCACTACTCACTAGTTTTGTAGGTATAATAAATAAAATATTTGAATTATTATTGTTATTACTATTTTAATTCTGAAAATGAAAAATCATTTGAATTCAAGCCTATAATATCATATATACAATAAATACATAACTCCAATTCTACTAGGTGGTTAGTGAGGCGGTTCACGTCCGAAACGACAATCCATCATCTATTGGATATGGATCATTCAAGATGAAGACGTAGCTGGTCGACATCGTTTGGATGAGCATCAATTAACTGAATAAGTATCTATTATCTCTAAACACGATCTCACATTGCACAAAACTCATGTTGTAAGACCTATAACTATTCACATTTAGACATATATAATATATGACGCACCACTGGACATCATTTTCCCATGTGACTTATGTCGACATTAGAACGACTCAGAATAGTACTCCTTCAACCCCTCGTTGTTGAATGAAATCCATGAAGTCGGTTATTCTTGTTTGTTCCACCAACAACTCTATATACATTTTTCTTTTCGTTATATAACACTTAATGCCAACTTTGAGTGAAATCAATAAGGAAACAAATGACAAAGTGTTTGGAGAAGAAAATGAGAGTTATGTCATTTCTTTAGTGTGTTTCAGATCTCTGCCTCGTTTGATCTTTACCACTGCAAAGCTTCATTCTTCTTCCATCGCCGCACAGATAACCTTTTTTCGTGCTCTTTGCCGTAACAAAATATCATGAAATATAGTATTTGTTAAGAGAATTAAATATTTGTGCATATTGTAATTACTTCTAATTTGAATGGTTTGATTTTTCAATTTACAAAGTAAAAAAACACAAGCAGTGGATTAGGTGAAGAACCAATAAATAGTAGTCAAGATTGGACACAAATTTGTAGCCTCATACTCTACATAGTCAATTTAAATATTGATGAGTCATTTAGTAGTATTATTTTTCAATTGTTATTATTTAGAAAGTTATTTTTCATTTTTATTAATTATAGTTCTAGGAATAAAATGAATATCATCTCCATTGACAGGAATTCAACAACAACTTTTGGATTTATTGCCACTTAGAGTGGCGACATTAGCGGATACCATTTTCCATCTTTAGCTACTTTATTATTTTCAAATTTTCTTCTTCAAAAAATTCAAAATGGTTTATTTTATAAACTCTAGTCGATCTCCATGAAAGATGTGATAAAAATACTTATAAATATAAATATTAAAATTAATAGTGCTTATAAGCCGCCATCCCTAGTTTTTTTTTTTTTTTTTACAATTTTTCTTTGAACCACCGTCGGTCATTTTTGATCGGCGGTGATTCAAGCTTCTCTTACTGAATAAACTTAGATTCTTATAAAGAAAAAATTGGTTTTCTCATCAAGACGGTGAGTTTTTGTCATGTTGGCAAATTTTGGTTTTTTTAGTTGTTTTGTGCGGAGTGTTGTGTGGCGGTAGTTATCTCCGGTCGAGAGGTGAAGGCGATTGTTTATGTCTTGGTGGAGTTCGAGTCAGAGGAGTGACTCGCATGATTTAGATCGAAGGGGAGACTTTTGAAGCTAGTGTCTTTGGTTTAACTTTTAGTGACATTCAACTCATCTCGAGTTTGTTAAGATTCATGATCGAAATGGTTGAGGGTTGCCGTGGGAGGACCAACTCGCAGTTAGGTCGGATAAGAAGGTCAATCGTTCGACAAGTTAATGGAGAGTTGCCTGGGTGGATGCTTGCGGGCATCAGTCAAGCCGGAGGGGAGGGTTTTCCCAGTTCTTTTGGTTTTAGTGATTATGACGTCTTGACTATATTTGCCTACGCAGTTTTTGGTTCTATGGGATGGTTATGGTTTATTTTTGTTTTTGTTTCTAGTTATTTTACTTTGTTTAGATTTAAATTTAGTTTATATTTCGTTACAATATATATGTACTTGCTGCTTT
>JAYMTE010001298.1:0-13774 GCA_036897545.1 Pelargonium fulgidum
CCAAATCTTTTGTGTAACACGTCACTAATTAACACTCACACTCGCCCCAATGAAACGCTTGCTCGGATTTAAATCTTTTGTGTAACACCCCACAAATCAACACTCATAACTGCCCCAACCACCCGGATCCAAATATTTTGTGTATTATTTGGGATTTATGATATATTTTATTTATTATTATATGTCAATCAATAGCTACTACTAAAAATATTTGTTGAACTTATTTATTAAAAAATCCCTCATTACGTTTTATATTTTCATTGATGAGGTGACACAATATGATGCACTGATTGTGTAAAAGTGATTTACATTGATGGTGCGTCAAATACATACCTCATATAATACACCAAAGACTTTTTTTGCATTGATCTAATACAAGAATTGCGTATAATATATACGTATTGGACAAAAACTTGTTCTACCAAAATGAAACGAGAGAACATTCATTATTTCACATTTTAACATCGTTTGGATAACTTTCTATTCACTTCTATATTTTAGAAATACCTAAAATTATTTTAATTAAGTTTCATTCAAGTTAATGTTTAATTTGAGATTTTTTTCTAAAAAAGAACTAAAAATTGTCTTTTGGTCTTATAATTTTTATTTTTATTTTTTGTCTTTTGATGATCATTTCAAATCATCAATTAAATATTGAAACAAATAATTGCGAAATTGGAAAACTAAACAATATTTTGTTAATTAAGCACTCATAAATTAATAATGACCCAACGGTTGAACAAAAGGGCAGTGACAAGATTGCATAGAGCCATGGTCATTATTATTTGGAATTATGAACCCTCCAAAGATCATATAAGTTGCAAGAAGCATAGGATTTAAAATTATGACCTTTCACTTCTTGAAATGATCATTTAGTATTTTTAATATACATTTTTTGTTTCATATATTAATTAAATTTTTTATTTCCTATTCCTATCTATGTACTTTTTAACTATATATATTTTTACATATGAAACACATATAGACAAATTTGGAGTATGTATTAGGTTCTTTATATGGTTGGCAATTTAATCATTTAATCATTTAAATCGTAGACATTGATTTAATTGATGTTGATACAATTAAAAGTTTCAAATAATAATTAAACACTCAATATTAATTTTATATTATAATACGTTTGTTAACACGTACAAGCTCATAGTCATTTTATACAAGATCCATGCATAAATATACGAATTGTCTTGTGTTGAAATTTTACTGATAATATGCAAGTCAATTAGATTTTGATACTATATATGTAACAATCAACTCAATAAAAATTTAAATTCATAATTGAAAACTTAATATAAATTTTATACTATAGCATATTAGATTAATCTTTCTAGTATTCATATCAAAAGAAGATAATAGGATAGCATATATACAAATAAGGTATATTCTCCTCTTCTTTTTGAATGGAACCATTTTCCTCTTCATTGGTCTTTTCTTAGGTAGTTTTATTCTTTTATTGAACATGTAATATTCTTTTATCCTAAACATCACTTCCTTTTTGCCTCCTTGCTCTCCAACATGTTGCAACATAAATGTTAGGGTTTTGGCTTTTATTATAGTTCACTTTCTCATTTAGAATATAGGATAAACTCTCACAAATATCCTAGCATTGTCAATAATGCTAGTAAGCTAAAATCACTTTATTTTGTTGTATAAGTTGTCAAGGTAACGACGCCTCAACCACTCCAAACCACTAGCACGTTATGCTAGATGACACACTGTTTTAAAAATTTAAGTCGTCATCTACTACATCTGAGAGGTAAGTGAAAGTCTCGAAATTCATCCAATTGCTTGAGAAAGAAATGTTGAGGAGGCAACCCATGGAATCACCATGGTCAATCACACAACACTTCATCACTTGCTATATTTTTTGGTGTACTTAATTACCATTACTTGATGAAAGTATCACACAATATGCTACATTAGTGACTAATCACACAACGCCTACGATGCATTCTCTACATTCTCACTTTATTTTTATCTCTATATCTCTTTAAAACTTAGTAGCATTGAGACTCTTCTACTAGAGAGACCAAGACATGTTGAGACAAGCGGTTCAAGCGTTTTTTATTTCTTTTGAGGTTTTTGGTTCGAGTCTTCATGTTGACGGCATGTGGTGAGTTATTTGAGTTGAAAGGGGAAATGCACCCCTTGTTATGTAGCTCAAGTGATAAAAAAAAGAATTTAATTCTCATACTAATGTGGTTATCTAAATTAGTCTGCTCTTGAGATTTCATTTAGAAATATGTTTCTTAAACTTTTAAATTTTATGATTCAATCCAAGCATTCGAAGGAGATATCTTCGATTTAAAATATTTTAATATTTTATACTTCGAGAAAAAACCAATAGATCTTGTGAAGTTAAACCACGAAATGGAAAATCGCATCACATACTAGCAAATACCATGGATGCTACATTTTTGGTTATAAATCTGTCCTACTATCTTTCTTTTTTAAGATATATGAAAGCACTAAAAGGGACTTTTCAATTGTTAAATCATGAAAGTAAAAACAAAATTTCAATTGAAATGAGTGTTAGTGGAAGCATTGTCCAAGCAAGTCCTAGTCACCAAAACTGGAAAATTTGGTAAAAAATTAGTAGTAGTCACCTATCAAACCACATCACCACAAACGACCAGTCGTTAGGCCCTAGGATCTTTGTCATCAACACGTGGACGGTTGACAAAAAAGAGCCCGATAATTTTGAGATTTGACATTGTTGTCCACTAAAAATGGACAAGAAAAGGAAAGAATTGATATTATTAAAAATTGACACATATTTTTATTATATTTTATATTTTGTAGTAATATTTTAGAAATTTATAATTGATTTTATAATCATCAATTATTTTTTCTTTTTACACTATTAACTTATTCTTATTACTTTTATTTTAATATAGACGATTCAAAAATTCAAAAAACTTAAAATTTAGTAAAAATGACTAATTTAGTATAATTTGAAACACTTACTCTAATAATAAAACTAAAAATTATTAATAATTACGTTAAGAAATTGATCATCTACATTTATATCTTCATCGAGAAGGATTTTGTCTGAACATGCAAAATTTTTTTATCTCAAGTTAATAGTTGATATATCCAAAACTCTATGCAATTATTTTTTTTAATGAGTTGACAAACAATAAATTTAGCGTTTTGTTATATATTTTTACAGATTGTGAAAGTATTAGAAAAACGATAAAACGAGCAAGTCACAAAGAAGTTGATGGTAAGAAATGAAAACTTAAGAGTTTGATACAATTGAAATAAAATAATAAACAAAGACTTTTACAGCAAAAAAATGAGTCAGCAATTTGTGAATGGATAAAACAAAAGTAATAATTAAATAAACACAAGTACACGTGGCCCGATGGGAGCACATACCGGGGGTGGGGCCCACCCAAAGCCGGTGGGAGCGAAACGACGCCGCATGAGGTTTTGTGGAGCCCACAGCTCCGCTCGAGTTTCCGCTATAAATAGGTGACGCGTATGCGGTGAACATACACCACTTCACAGCCATCAATCGATCAATCATAACCGCCACGGGGCACTCTGTCTTTTTTCCTCTCCCACTGCCACCACCTTTCTTTTTTACTCTTCCATTTCTCGGATTTTTGCCGACACTTTCTCGAGAAAATTTCCTCTTTTCTTGCCAAAACCCTAGAAAATGTGTGGAATACTCGCGGTTCTGGGTTGCTCCGACGACTCTCAGGCCAAAAGGGTTCGCGTGCTTGAGCTCTCTCGCAGGCAATTTCTCTTTCTTTCCTTCAATTTCTGTCACTTTCTCGAGAAAATAACAACTATTTTCTGGGATTTGTTTGAACTTTTGGAAACACAATGATTTCTTGTTCGAAATTACATTTAATAATGTTTAAATGGTCTCAGATTAATTGAATTTTTGTGTTTGATTTGGTGAAATTAATGGAGGAAACAAGGGACGTGATTTTGATCCATCAACTCCAAAGATTTTGGCTATTAACCCAATGATCAGGACATAGAGAAAATGATACTTTATTTTTCTATTGAATCATTGCATTAAATATGTTATTTTATGCTTTTAGTTATGTTATGTGATTATGATGATATGGACCTAAACGACAGTTCAGTGCGCGGAACTTTCAGTTGTCTTCATACCGGTGAAGCTGTCTCTCGAGCGAGATATGATTGATAAAAAATTCTAAAATAATTAGACATGTGAGTTTTGGCCCGAATTTTTTTTAGGATGCGACCCGAATTGTCTGCTATAGTTCTAATCTAATTGTTGGGCAAAAACCCGGTTTATATGGACAAAGGAGAAATTTTGTGTAACTATATTGTTATACACGTTTTTCATATAACTAGTTAATGATAGTCATATTCAAAAAACCTTTTTTTTTTTTTTGGTAAAATGCGATTTTATCCTTTGTTTCAATTTAAATTTCCTGTAATATGAATTTGTGACCTTATGCCTTGAGGTCACGAGCGGAAACTTTACTGTTGCACCAAGACTCGGTCTTAGTGGCAAATAGAGTTTGTGAAGTGTAATTTTTTTTTTAATTATAAGTAAAATTTGTGAATTGTTGTATAGGTTGAAGCATAGAGGACCTGACTGGAGTGGTCTTTACCAGCATGGAGACTGTTTTTTGTCTCATCAACGACTCGCCATTGTCGATCCGGCTTCTGGTGACCAACCTCTGTTCAACGGGGACAAGTCAATCGTTGTCACGGTAGGTCAAATGTTCATGCTAGAGGTGACAATTCGAGTTTCGGGTTGAAAATGTTTGACACGAAAGAACTTCATATTTGTTAGAGTAGCGGGTTTCGGGTGCCTGCAGGTTCAATTCAAATTATAAGCTCTAGTTCATGCTAATATTGTAGCTGTACACGGACAAAAGCTAGCAATTTGGACTTGAACCTGTGTTTTATGGGTTTGGAGATCGCAAAATAAGTTGGATTATTTTTCGGGTCAGATCAAGCAAACTCACGTATCAATTTTGTACTGGAAGTCCAAAACACATCTCTTGCGGGTTGGGTTTGGATTTGGCCTTTTCAATTTCAATCCGAACACGATTTGAAACCCTCTAAGATGAGTATTTTTCTGTATGTTGAATTGATGAAGTTTTGGTTGTTTGTGTTGGAAAATAGGTTAATGGAGAGATTTACAACCATGAGGAACTGAGGAAAAGCTTGCCAAATCACAAGTTCCACACTGGCAGCGACTGTGATGTTATCGCGCATCTGGTGGGTTATCTCGGTTTCTTTGACATGTTGATGATAGCGTTTGGATTATAATTTTTGTTTTTAGAAATGAGAATCAAGAATGGTAACATTTTTTGTCACGTGAATGGAAATTCCAGTTTGATTCCCATTCTTGATCTTTGTTCTTATCCCTAAAGTTTTAATCCCGATGCTACCTTAAATAATTCACTGTTGTTTAAGTTGTTTCTTTAGCTTACCAAGTTTCTTTCATTAGTATGAGGAACATGGCGAAAACTTTGTGGACATGTTGGATGGAATGTTCTCGTTTGTTCTGTTGGACACACGAGACAATAGCTACATTGTTGCGCGTGACGCTATAGGGATCACCTCCCTCTACATTGGTTGGGGACTTGATGGTAATTTCAGATTCTGTCCCAATTTCTCAACAACCTGTGTTCATTAATAGCGTTTTGTCCTGACAAAGTTGAGTGCTCGTTTACATCTCAGGTTCTATTTGGATTGCTTCAGAAATGAAGGGCTTGAATGATGATTGTGAACATTTTGAAAGCTTCCCACCCGGTCACATCTATTCGAGCAAACAAGGCGGGCTCAGAAGATGGTACAACCCGCCTTGGTTCAACGAGGCAATCCCGTCCACTCCATATGATCCTCTTGTTCTGCGACGTGCGTTTGAAAATGTATGACAATTACTTTCTTGGAAATGTAGGATGAAAAGGGTGATTTGGTAAATTCAGTTTTTGACTATGTTCTTATTGGTTTGCAATATGTGCAGGCTGTGATCAAAAGGCTCATGACTGATGTGCCCTTTGGAGTTTTGCTCTCGGGAGGGTTAGATTCGTCTCTCGTGGCCTCGGTTACTGCTCGTTACTTGTCAGGCACGAAGGCCGCGAAGCAATGGGGAGCGCAGCTTCACTCCTTTTGCGTCGGCCTAGAGGTGAGTTGTAAATTATTGTGATAATTACAGTTAGAGGACCGAATTTGCGTAACATAATTAAATCGTGATTTAGTATCACATGTAGTAGGGATTTATGTTTACATTTTGATGACTATCTCTGTCAGCAAATTGGCCAAAAAGACAATTTTGCCCTTTGTTTTCAAATACTTCCCATGAATCCATCCACCTAGAAAAAATCGAAAAAAATGAAGTTATTGTGTTTAGATGTTCGATTTGGATGTTTTTATTTATTATATCAAGTCACTTTTCGAGAGGAAACACACTTATGCATTCATTTTACTTTAAAGAAAATATAGATTTATAAGGTGAATTGTGACATTTATCAATAATTTATTGTTTGTATTCCTCGACAACTTTTCGTCACCTCAAAGGGCAGTTTATCCAATATTTTTGCATAAAACATCATAATCATCCTTATTTAGTCATGCTCAACCTTCAATTTACATTAGAATAATTCCAAGTTTTTTCTTGAATGTTCATTTCCAGCAAAAACTCTGCTTAAGCATCAATAAGGGCAATTTGGGAATAAATTAAATTGTTAAAATGATTTCCGTTACTTTTAACGTTTAACAATTTGGTTTTGAAACATGTCTCAGCTATGTGTTATAGACAATTTATGTAGTGTTTGTGCTTTGAAAAAGATTTGTTTTTTCTTAAGCTTATTATGTTTGTTTTCCGAGCAGAACTCTCCGGATTTGAAGGCCGGAAAGGAAGTAGCAGATTATTTGGGCACTGTCCATCATGAATTTCACTTTACAGTTCAGGTAAAATGACAATCCACAGCTTTTTGAGCTCAAGATTTAAGATTTTACGTTTCTGAGAGTTTTGATAATTTTCTTTCTATGACAGGACGGTATTGATGCAATTGAGGATGTTATTTACCATGTCGAAACCTACGATGTTACCACAATCAGAGCAAGCACTCCTATGTTTCTTATGTCCCGTAAGATCAAATCGCTCGGAGTCAAGATGGTTATCTCTGGTGAAGGATCCGATGAGATTTTCGGGGGATATTTGTACTTCCACAAAGCACCAAACAAGGAAGAGTTTCACCAAGAAACGTGCCGTAAGGTAATAAATCATGTTGGGTTTGTGTCGGCTGACTCAATGCGTTTGGTTAACTATATCGTATTTGATCCTGTTTGGAAACAGGTCTTGAAATTCATCTAATAATCCATCTGTAAGAAGGGTAAAATCGGAATTTCTAAGACATTTTATTAAGAATGTCTTTTGAGTCAAATATATCAGTCCATGTTTGGATTGACACATTTCACAGAATGCTAAAATTTCAACACTAGCAAGACTTGTTAATACGAATTGTCACCCCTAAGTAGATTAAATGATGTGTTTGGTTTTGCTTGTTATATGCAGATAAAGGCTCTTCACAAGTACGATTGCTTGAGGGCTAACAAGTCAACCTCCGCATGGGGCTTGGAAGCTCGAGTCCCGTTTCTGGACAAAGATTTCATCAATGTTGCAATGGACATCGACCCTGAGTGGAAGATGGTACTGAAAGAAACATGGTTTTATCTGTTTCGGGATTTTCTTGTTTTCTTGTTTTTGTAATGACCGGATTGTCTTTCCACTTCAGATCAAACCCGAAGAAAAACGAATGGAGAAGTGGATTCTCAGGAAGGCCTTTGACGATGAAGAGAATCCTTATCTGCCAAAGGTATAAAACCTGTCTTTGTTAGAGTTGGCAAATACGTCAACAGGTCGGGTCAACAAACGCAACTATGCTTATCAAGCCTCCTTGCCAGCTTGAAACATTGTTTCACAGCCTTTGACTTTTCTTGACCCGAAACGAACTATTTCTGACCAATTATCATGTCTTGTTTTATGCAGCACATTCTTTACAGGCAAAAAGAACAATTCAGCGATGGCGTTGGCTACAGTTGGATCGATGGGCTCAAAGCACATGCTGCTCTACATGTAATGTTCCGTGTTCCATTCCCTAATTTTCCTTTCGGGTTTACTTTCGATGCTTCGAGATTTGTTAACATTTTGGTTTCTTCAGGTGACTGATAGAATGATGTCTAATGCTTCGTATATCTTCCCGCATAATACCCCAACTACAAAAGAGGGTTACTATTATCGAATGATCTTCGAGAGATTCTTCCCTCAGGTTATTATTGTCTATAACTCAAAATCTATAAGTACCCGATAAACTATATAATAAAAGCATTATTGATGAACCATGAATGTATTTGTATTTTTCGGGGATAATGATCTACAAGTACCCAATATACTATATAGTACTAGTAACATTGATGGCCAATGAATTTACATGTATTTCTCGGTTACACGATGATACTGCATAAATTTTCTTGTATTTTGTCGATTATATGATGATTCTACAAGTACCCTGATACATAGTAACAGTGATGGGCAATAAGTTTACTCGTATTTTTCAGTTACATGATGATTCTGCATATATTGACTTGTATTTTTTGGTTATATGATGATTATGTAGAACTCTGCGAGGCTGACTGTTCCCGGGGGAGCGAGTGTAGCGTGCTCCACAGCGAAAGCTGTAGAATGGGATGCTTCTTGGTCCAACAATCTTGATCCCTCCGGGAGGGCTGCCCTTGGCGTCCATGTTTCGGCTTATGAGAAGCAAGCAGCCAATCCTAACAGTATGCCAACGTCGCAGATTATTGATAACGTGCCTCCCCGGATTATGGAAGCAAGCGCGCCGGAGCTCACTATCCGGAGCTAGGGTTTGGCCTATTGGGAGGATAGTTGTGTGGGCAAAAATGTTGAATGCAATAGATGAATTTGAAATGCCCAAAGTTGTGTAAAAGTTGGATAATTTCTATGTGTGTATGTGTGTTACATATATGTGAGGTTTTATTGTTTGTTATAAATTGTAAGGTTGTTTTTAAGTGTGGTATTGGTATCTTGTACTTTGCTTGTATCTATGTAATGCAAAATCTTCCTTTGCTTTTCTCCAAGGACCATGCTTTCTTTAGTTACTATTAGTTGAAAAATGTTAAATCTATGAATAATTTGTGATGGACACTTTGGACATTTAGAGACTTTTGAATTTTTCGGCTTGCGGTTTAGATAGAGGTGACATTTGAAATTTTGAAGCAAAAAGACATGGCGCATATTTGACTTGCATACATCGAAAGTTTGAAGTTGTTTTTGTAATGCTCTTTAATTTTCGGTTTACAGATTTGGACAAAGTTGACAATTCAAGTTTTGAGTTGAATTTAGATGTAAAAAACCCAACACAAAGTGGATACCAAAAATGTGCATATTGAAATCAACAACTTAGTAATTATTTGGTGGAATATTTGTCATTAATGTATGCTTCAATTACTAATTCACTATAACAAGGAAATAAGTTACCTTATTTTCACTTGTGAAACAGTAATATTTTACATTTGCTTTACATGAAAATGAGAGAGTTCAAATAAATATGTTACACTTGCAACCCCTCATCCAAATAATCAATCACTACCCACCAACACACAATACTAAACATTACAATTAAGGATCGACTAATAACATTGGCCCCGAATGATCAAGATCCGTCCAATTTGACCCCAACCAACTTTATATCAAAACGGTCAACAAATCAGTGAAAACCGACCAAAATACTCTCACAAGCTAACTTCAACTGAAGGTAACATAAGAGAATATTTTGGCCTGCTTTCAGTAGTTTAGAGACCAAATCAGTCAGATCCCGACAGTTCACACTCCATTTTGAAAGTCCATCATCACAATCTGGCCTTTAACTTTAGAAGAACAAAGCTGTGTAGAAGAGTTGGTTCCAAGTGTCAGGCAAGCCAGGAAGGCACCAATGGCTACAATCAGCAGATCTATCAGGATTTGCTCTTTGTTTAGGACTCAAATCTCCACTATAAATAGAAGGGTGACCATCTTTTCTTAGGCCAGAGAGCATTGTTATGTCAAGTAAATAAGCTGGTTTTTGCATGTCTCTGATGACAGCATCAACCACTCTGACTTGGTCTGGATAGGAAATTCCTTGAGGGTTTGAGACTCTGACCATTGGTGATGTCTCTCCATAGCAATTCTTGGTGGTTGAGGATGTGGTTGCACCAGCACTACTCCATTCATTGGGGCTGCCAAGGTTTTATGTTCAAAAACTCAATCACTATTGTTTGTTGCTAAAAGTAGTACCCATCAATGCAAATGTGCAATGCAGGTGAGAATCTTCTCTCTGTCTTATCTAAGACTGAGTGTTTGTTGAAGTGGTTACAAAAGTCCCGCACTGGTAAAGTATAAGGTACAAGGGATGTGTACAAGGGTCAAACTCAAATCTTACTTATAAGATTGATCTTGGTAGTTTGAAGCTCATATTTTTATATATATAGTTTGATTGTTGAAATTTAACATGATATTATAGTTGATATTGTTTGAGCATTCCCCTCATTGACCCACGTGTAGAAAGATATTACAAAAGTGAGGAATAATCAATTTAAAGGAGACCTGATTGTGCATATGTCGAGTCCACTTATAAATAATTGTAATGCTCGACACTTAAGAAGTTGTATTAGCTAGAGTTACGAAAACGTGCAAAGTGATCATAAATGATGCTCGACACCTAAGAATTAAGTTGTATTACAGTTACGAAAACGTGCTAAGTGATCATAAATGTCACTCTCTACTATCAGGTTGAAATGAGACATGATGAAGCACATGACGAGCTCATATATATAGTATGAGGAGTCTAAGTTAAGAATTAATTGGTTTAGGCTAAGCCACCACTAAAATAGTGACACCTTATTAAATTTTTTAGATATAAGCGGGTCGCTCTGCTCCCACATATTCATTGAGTGGATATGAGTGACATTTTAATAAGATGTCATGTTTATGATTAGATTGACTTAGCCTATGCCAAAAATAATATAATTTAGATCTTTTTATATAATGTGACACTCGACACGTAGGAAGGTGTATTAGATGTATGTGTCATGTGGAGCCCTTTCACTTGAACACGCCACAATGGAGAAGCTAAACCCTAGAAATTAGAGTCAATGTAAACAACAAAAACACCATTATATATAGAGAGAGAGAGAGAAAAAGACATACTTGTAGTGTGTAGGAGAGATAGATTGAAAGAAGACTTTGGTTTTGGTTTGGTCAATGTTGGAGTCAACCCAATTGGCCCATGTTTTTAGCCCTTTCTCCAAAGCAACCGAGCGATCCATATCTTTGTAGAGTGCACCTTCAAATTCCATGTAATCCCACCTACAAATAAGCAAAACCATTACAAAATAGGTCGGGGCTGAAATCGGGTCAAGTCTCTCGAGCAGATTTATGCTTATCAAGCGAGTTTTCTATTTCATAGAGCCAACATTATCGAGATAGATCAATGATGACTTATGCATTGTTGATCTATTTGTCGGCTCTACTCAATACAACATTAGTGAAAAATATACTAAATTGTATCGGGACAAATTTGAAAGTTATACCCTTGAAGAGATCCTTTATGAGTCCACCAATGACCGGTGTTGAAAGACAGGACATCTACGCCCGACCAAATTTGAGCATTCTTTGATATGTCATTGAGCTTGAGAATTCTTTTTCCTTTTACCATATCTATGTCGACAAGATACATCGCTCGGTGAAATGAAATGCTCACATTGTAATCCTATAAAGTAATTATTCGAAACTCAGTTATTCTTAAAATCAATCAACGCATAAAATTATAATCTAACATTATTAGCTAAGACTCATTAATGTTTAAAATAGATCATCATTACGAGATATTAATAACTTTTTGAAGACATAAATTTAAAGTAGATCATCATTGTGATACGTTTAAAAAATCAAAATAATTGTATACTAATTTAGGCGATATAATTTCAACTAATTCATCGTTAATCTTCACAAAAATATAAAATTGACAATTAATTTAGTAAAAAAAAAAGTTATAATAGAGGTTGTAAATTCAAAACCATATATTTAGTACATGAAAATTGAATCTTCATTTAAAAAGAAAAACAGAGGAAGGAGTTACCAAGAACATGAAGGTAGAGATAGAGTCTCCTCTGATCATCCGAGTCCGGCTTCTTGGCGCCGCTGCCGAAATCAAGCAAATCAACGACTCCCATTGATTCAGGCCGAGCGAGTCGCCGACGAACATGACGGTCTTTCCTTGCATTCTCATCAAAAACTCAATCCCATTGAACCTGAAAAAAGAAAAAAAACAGAGTGAACAAAAAAACAGAGGACCTAAGTTAAAAAGAAAGAAAACAGAACAACGAAGTGTAGAGGTGACACCAAGGCTTGTTGGGCAAAGGGGTTTAATCAATTTAAATTTTCTTTAAAGTATCGGGTTCGACCTTGCTAACGGTACGAAGTGAGATAGAGTTCTAAGGGAAAACCTAACTTTATTGTGTAGCTTAATGGATAGAAAAAAAAGTTACCCTAACAAGGGTCGGGATGAAAGTGTATGTTCCGAACCCGAACTTGAAGAGGCTTGGGTTGTCGATCGGATTAGTAAATTTTTGTTGATAAGTTCAACCCAACATGAAAATTTGTTGGATTTATATTTTTTTATCAGTTGAGCAGACCTAAATATCCTATCCCATATTGTTAACAGAAAAACTCAAACCCGAGACTTCAAAAGAAATCCGAAACGCTTTAACAGTTTAGAACAACCTGTCTTGGTTGTTAGATCTGTTTTAGTTTGTAAATAGTCAATTCTAGAGGAGAAATGTGTTTTGTAGATGAATTCTCATATTATTAATTTACTAAAATACCCATGCAGACATAAAAAATAACCCTTTTACTTTTATCTTTTTCTATTTTTTCAAATAATTTCTCTCCAAAGATATGGGTTCATATATGATATTAATAAATGATAAACGAAATTTTTCTATCAAAATTAATGAATTACCGACAAATTGAAAACACACAAGATGTGTATGTTATGAAAATTGAAAAGTGTAGTTCAGAGCAACAACAAAGAAAACAGAGAGTATAAACAAAACAGAGCAACAAAAATAAAACAGAGTATGCCGAAAACAGAGCATCAACAACAAAATAAAACAGAGTGATCCAAAAGACAGAGCAACAACGACAAAATAAAAACAGAGTGAGTGTTCGGGATCGGAAAATTCAAGAACCTGGGGAGCTCACAATTGAGGGGTTTCCAGCGATATTTGAGGTACCCAGAATCGGGTCGTCCATACATTTGGCAATTGAATTCGGGATCGATAATGGGACAATCCGAGGATTTGTAAATTGGGTACGATTCATCGCGAACCCAGTTTCCGACGAACAGAGCACAAGTGGCGGATTGGTTTTTGGGATGTTGAAGACTCAGCTGAGTCGTCGGCGACACCAACGTGAGAGCTAGGAGAAGCAAAAATGAAAAACCAATCGGCCAATGAAGGTTACAAAACAGAGACATTCCTCTGTTTTGGGTTTTGTGAAAGAAGAAAAATAAAAACAGAGTGTTTATGTTGTTGTGGTGTTTCACGTGATATTATATAGAAGGAATTGGCATTGGCCTTTATGTTGGGTTGTGCTTGTTTGTGTAGTTGTCTTGTGTGCTATTTTTTTTTTTTTTTTTTTTTTTTTTTTTTTTTTTTTTTTTTTTTTTAATAATCACATTAGAGTTGGGGGGTG
>JAYMTE010001299.1:0-13772 GCA_036897545.1 Pelargonium fulgidum
AAGTCAAGGACATTTTAGGGTTTCAAAAAAAAAAAATGATCATGTGTCCAGCACATGACCAAATAGTATAATTTTCTGTTAAAAGGATGAATGAAGTCAAACAGTGCCTAGTTTAGGATAGTCCAAAATAACGACTCAAACTTTAAGATACTAAATTAAGAAAATAGATTAGTTCATGAGTGCTATCTAGAAAATCCCTTACAATTTATCATTTCAAATTTTGAATGAACCTTACGAGTACTGTGCCAACTTCCAATTGGCCCACCGTTAGGAAATATTAACACGTGCCGACACTAAAAAAATCAACTCAAAACCAAAACGCAAAATCGAAAATCAGAGAGAAAATTAAGGAATTAAACAAACAAAAAAAGAAAAAATATTTTCAACACGAACACAACGGACAACACAGAGACACACAACACAGGCAAAGAAAGAGAGAGAGACACCTCTCTCCCTCTTCGTCTTCTTCCGATCAGATCGGACTCTTCATCTTCTTCTTTTTTTCCGATCAGATCAGTCTGCCTAGGGTTTTCTCAATCCCTTACCGGCGAGATTTCCGATCTCCCGACCCTTTAACGCCACCGCTTTATCATTTTCCAATCCCTACCAATTCCGCTATTCCGCTAGATCCTTCTTGATCTGGCCTCTGTTTAATCGTAGGGTTTTTTGGGAGCGGTTGTGTTTTGGCGGTGTTGTTCCGATTGACGGGTTTGTGAAGGAGAGGAGAAATTTCCGGGTCTGAATTGATTGAATGTAAGTTTTGGCTTTGGGATTTCGGCGGTGCCATGGCTTCTGCTCAGGTGTTGCGGAAACAAGGGCATTTGGAGGCCGGGAAGCGCCGGGTATATTTTCTGTGTCTGTAGTTTCCGTTGTGTTGTGTGGATGTTGAAATGGGGTTTGAGGTTTTTCGTTATTTATTTTATATTACTTCATTTGAATTGTCATTATCCGAGACATAATAACATTTGGAGACTGATTTTCTAATCATTTTTTGATGTTTTCTTTGTATATTTGTATCTACATATTCCTGATTGCTAATGTGTTGCTTTTCAAAAGAGAATTATGTGCTACTCTGCTGATACTTGTGCTATTATTTTACTGGAATTGGTTTTTGCTTTTTGGTGGTGGTCATTGTCACTGAGGGCTGCAAATGAACCAATTTGGTTTGCAAATTAATTTGGGTTTAACTCGACAGTCTGAACTCAACTCTCATATATTAGCTATATTCTAAATGATCTCGACTGTGGCCTTTTAGTTGCTTGGTTAGTAACTTGTTTGGTGCACATGAGTTACTAGGGGAAGAATGCTACATTCAGAATTCATTTGTGGGCTTATTCATATTAATTTTTTAAGTCACGCAATATTACATAGGAATTATTCCTAATATTTAGAATATAATCTTTGCTTTACATTTGTTACTTCTTGAAAGTAAACAGCTCAAACAATAATCATCTATTCAGTTGTGATTACATAAAGGTCAGCTGTTTGATTACGGTTTAAGTTTTATTTTTTTTTTTCTGTTTCCATGCAAGGATCATATTTTACCTTTAGTTTTGTGGGAAACTATGCTATCTGCCTCTTGGAAACCTTCCATTGGGGTTTGATAATTTTTAGTTATTTCTTGCGTAGGATTTTTGTTGTCGTTTCATGATCTTATTTGTTGGAGAATGCTTCAAATGAGAATTGTAATAGGAAATCCAATCAATCCATGGTTTGTATTAATGTGGTATGAATAAAGATATCCACATTGTTCCAGTTAGGGACTTCAACTGAACATATAATTTCGGAATACTGTTTATTCTGTTATTCATGTATGCCAGTTTGAAATGCAGATAGTAGTATGGAAAAAATTGAATTACTCTTTGCTTTATGATATTGGATTTGGAGAAAGAATCATAGATTTGATTATGAGTCGAAAGATGTTCTATTAGATGGTCAAAGAAGAAAACGATACGGGATTATCTAACGGCTCCCCCTCTATTATCTGTTGAATCCAGGATATGTATTGAAAGAATATGGTGCTATAATCCGGATTATTTCCTTTTAGGTTGCAATATTCTTTTGCATAGGAGTATTACCCATCCATTAAAATTTCTATTTGGATTTCTTTTAAAGCCTATTGTTTCTCTGTCAGTGTCTAGATCTATTCTAGAACAAATATTTTTTTACACCACAAATGTACCTCTAAATAACACACTTCTTGCTGACTATCTGAGTTGGACCCTTAATAAACAAATTAAATCTTTTTCTGTTTTGTAAATGACCTGTAATCCGTATAAGTGATATTAAGTTAGATAACTAATAACTTATGATACTCAAATCTATGGTAAAAAGCTGATCACATTACATTGGAAATGTTACATTGTCTTTGAAGTTGTATGGGTGCAGTTCTTGAGTTTCCATTAACTTATTATATATGAGTCTGTATGTCACATGATTTTTCCTTGCTGGTGCAAATTATTTAGAGTTTTGCATGCCTTGAAATGCAACATGCTTTACATTTCCCCCCAGTATTGAATTGTTAGTCTATTCTTTACCTGTATGTTAGTATGTGCTTGCATCTGCATATCGCTAAAGGTGTTTCTTGTAGATTTTAATATTTAATATTTAACTGCTTTAGCCTTGCTGTTAAAGTAAATGGTACCTTTAAATGTTTAGTTGTTTTTTTTTTTTTTTTTTTTATTTATTTTTTTTTGGCATATGGAGTAAATAACCAAACTTATCGATGGAGAAGAGTTTGCTGTTGTTATCCTTTTCTAATGAGTGTTTTTCTCTTGTGTTATAGCTGGAGGAGTTCCGGAAGAAAAAAGCAGCAGAGCGAGCAAAGAAGACTGTGTCAAATACCCAAACTCCTCCTCCTGAAGCTAGCCAACTTGAGAAAAAGCCTTTGGGAACAGAACTTGTTCGACAGACAGAGACAGATGGAGCTGGTACATCTGATGGACCTGTCAAAGATGATATTGAGCTTGCTGGTTTAACAATTAACACTCCTTACAAAGAAAATGACTTTGCCCAGAAAAGTGAACAAAGTTCTTTAAATGACACATATACTAACCCTCCATTGTCAACTAGTGATTACAATGCATTTACCGGAGATGGAATGCAGACACATACAAATAATCAAGAACTTAAGAGTTCTGATTCAGGATTTTCTGCACTAGTAAATTTCAACCATGGTCAAGAAGCGAAACAAATGTATAAGGACTTTGTTCAATATAGTGGATTCCAAGGTGAACCTCCATATGGAGTTGCATCTGACCACTCCATTGCTCCTCCCTCAGAGCAAAGTCAAGACATTGACAGTGTTTCTAGTCAATCTAGTTTCTCAAGAATGGAGGAAACCCAGTCAATGGGAAGGAACAATTTGTTGAAGGATTCTACTGTTTCAAACCCCAGCACTTCTCATGCTTTTGTCACAGAATTTTCGGCTCAAAATTTCGGGAACTCTCTTCTTCAAACTAAACCCAATAATGCCAGCATATTGGACAATGGCTGCACATTCTCTTTTCATGAAGGTAGTATGAAGGTGTTCCTTCTTTTATATTTCTGCATGTTGTAAATATTTTTAATATGTTTTTTACTTTGTTAAATTTCTTCTTGTGGAGAAATTGATCATTGTTAAATTTTTGGGGTCTTGTGGCAGATTCCGTACAGCCTACCACAAACCTACGAGGGTCTGCTCTTGAAGTTGGAAAAGATCCTTATACTTTTAACATGGGGGATAGGCAATTCGGTAATTCTTCCAGTGGTTTGCCTAGTGTACACAGTCAATCCACAAGTTTCAGTTCTGATGTCAGAATTTCCCCATTAATTGATAGAAAGTCTCGACCATCTTTTCTTGATTCTCTGGTGCCTAAAGCTTCTTCAGGCTCTCTTCTTCAACGTACCGAACGAGTGGAATCATCTATGTCTAATGGTTTTACATTTAATGGCAAGGATGATCTAGGGTCGTCTGCTTTGCTGAAGTCATCGACAGAGACCAAATCTTCTGAATCATTTTCAGAGCTGAAGACTCCAAGTGTTCCTAGTGCCTATGAGTATTCTATGCATTCTTTGATTTCTTCTAGTAATGGGGGTGGCCTAACAAAGCCTGTTGCTAATGATAAGAGTATGGATAGGAATCACGATTTTTATTCATCTAAACAAAATGAAGATTTTGCGGCTTTGGAACAGGTATTCATATTCATGTTAATGCTTGCACATATATTATGTTTCCACTGGTCTTTATTTATTTATTTTTAAGGTAATTTTATACTATGTGAACTCATTGGAGGTCACATTTTCAAGAATTATATATTCCTATTTTTGTATTTGTATTTTTTATTTTTTGTATCTCATTCCCCTTTGGTATAGCATATTGAGGATTTGACGCAAGAAAAGTTCTCTTTGCAACGAGCACTTGACGCTTCACGTGTTTTAGCAGAGTCTTTAGCGGCTGAAAATTCATCTCTGACAGACAGTTATAATCAACAGGTTTGATTTTGAATTATGTTACTTGTGGCCTAACAAACGTGTTACTCTGAAAGTTCGTTAGATATATGCTTTGGGATTATGTCTATTACTATGGGAAGACAGTTTTTAAAGATAAGATTGTTTAATGTTGCCCGTGCCTCTCAAATAAAGTAAGTGAAAAGGTCCATGACTAGTTTTGTACTGACATACCAACTATCTAAGGGATTTGTCTCTTGATTAAGGGAAAACTTAAAATATTATAAGCTTACTATCATTAGTCATTATTATAGACCTCTTTCTGTAAATATATTTGAGTTATATAACTTTATCTACATTTGTTTTGAAAATTCATACAATTGATTTCATTCTCTGTATTATATTGATGGAACCTCTTAAGTTTCAATGCTCTAAAATATAAGAGAAGTAGTTACTTTCGTTCTTTAATTGTGGAAACATGGATTTCCTTGTTACTATAGGGTTTCAGCGGAAATGTTAGGTTAAGGTAAAATAAAAATACTGGCTCGAAGATGCTGGGGAAAGATCAAAACATCTTTATTTTCTAATAGTGATTAAAAACTATGAAGTCTATTAGTTTTCTTTCCTGTCTCTTCATTAGTTAGATTTACATCTACATAATATCAGTGCTTTATTCATTATATATATATATATGAATGATCATGTTATGCTATTTTCTCATGTTACATGTTCAACTGACATCTTCTATTTATATGATTGCTAACGAGACCACTATAAATAGTGTTACAAAGCCTAAATCATGGACCGCCCAAATTAAAAGCACTAAAATCTTGGATACTAGGATGGTATTCAATAATATGGAATAATTATTGTTTGTATACTGATAATATCCAACATATTATGCTAAAATTTTGGTACAAGTTTTCAACTATCCATGCCCGAAAGAAGTTTCGGATAATATTCAAAATCTGTTATCCATCACTCAGCCCTAGGTCTGAATGTAAAAATATTGTTGAATTTTGTGGTGAAATTCTAGTGAAATTTCTATGATCTAATACATTTGTATTGTGTCTCAGTATTTTTTTTTTTTTTTTGGTTATTTTGTAAGTTAACTAATTGTCTTTTTATTATCTACAGAGAAGTGTTGTCAACCAGCTAAAATCTGACATGGAAATGTTGCAGGAGGAGATAAAGGCTCGGCTGGTAGTAACAATTATCCCCTCGTTCCCATTTTTGTCTTTGTATCTGCTATGAAGAATTAATTAGCTCTTGAGATGAGACTCTCTCCTCCTCTGTATATATTATTTCGAGTTGTGTGTGTGTATCTGTTGTTTCTCAATGTGTTGGTTTCTATAATTAACTTGTTATAGATATTTGGAAACTCCGTTGCTGGTAGGTAACACATCACTTTGACAGTAGTGAAATCTAAAGTTTGGGTATGCTTCTCCGTTAGTGAAAGTTCATTTGTTTACACCTTAATAAGGAATCCCTATTAAAGTTTTTGGACATAATATTCAGTGTACAGGTTGCTATTTGTTGTTCATTACATTAAGCTTGAGCTGGGGCATTTGATTTGAGCATGGGCCCAGTTGTTCTGTGGCAATTGTTCTTTCTGGAATGTATGTGGGGTTAGCTTGTAGGGGTACTCATTTTCTTGTTGCAATGATATCCCATATTTTTAATTGAATAGATAGACTGCATATCTTGGGCTTTTTTTTTTTTTTTTTTCTTTTTAAGATTTAGAAAATTGTGTTGATTCTCTGAAAAAAGAAGAAAAAAGGGTAAACTGTATGAAAGTATATCTAAAACTGGTATCTGATATGGGTTTATAATGCTTCTTAGGTTATATAAAATCACTGTAAATTAATTGCTTACTATCTTTTTAAAGAATTTTATAACCTGGAAATATATGTATGAGGTTTGGAAGGAATGAATTGAACTCAGTTATTTGAGGCATGGTTGTTTAAGTTGTAATGGTAACCACAAAACTGCTCATAAGTTGTATGTGGATGGGCCGGGATTGATGGCCGATGGGTTTGTAATTTTCCTGCATGTGCTACACCTGCACCTAAACCTAGGTGAATTATATTATAATTAGTAACTTTTAGAAGTTCATTAGCTGACTCTAGCTTTTGCAGTCCATTAATTTCTGGTTGGTATTGGACTGCAAGTTCCAACTTATAATTCAAGTGTTGTGTAAGATCTTATATAGAATATGTGAAGATGAAAACAGTGGTTTGTCACAAATGTTTGGAATCAAGATGGGTAATATTTTATTTTTATTGTATTAGAAATTATTGCACGCTCTTCTTTATTTGAATAATCTTTTTGGGGGGGTTGCTCTGGATGCATATGCAGTGCCAGCATTCCTCTAAATGTCTGGTGATTGTTCTCTACATTTCTTCATTGGTTGGTTTATATGTGTGTGTGTATTCAGAGTTAGATAGCAGAAATGGCCTTTCAGTTTTATATTTTTTTAACCTGTAAATAACTATATTTTCAATTCTTTACATTGTCAGGCGGAACTTGAGTCTTTCAAGCTTGAATATGCAAATGCACGACTAGAATGTGATGCAGCTGATGAGCGTGCTAAGTTGTTGGCTTCTGAAGTCATTGGTTTAGAAGAGAAGGTAATAAGTTTACGTAGTATATATTTGACATCAGCCACTCTAGAATAATTACTATGGTAAATGCAGGCTATTGATAACTCAACCCTGCATGTACTGAAGAAAGATTGTGCAACTAATTCCCATTAGATGGTCTTTTTGTATGTGGGTGTGCATTATTACTCTGGTATATGCAGGCTATTGATAACTCAACCCTGCATGTATTGAAGAAAGATTGTGCAACTAATTCCCATTAGATTTTATCGAGAACTCATATATTAACTTGTTGGATGGCTTTATGTGAATTAAGTTCTCAACAGCAGTAAGTAGGGCTAAACAGTTTTTTTTTTTTTTTTGGTTTTGTTTTGTACATGCTTACAGAGCAATGCATAATCATAGTAGAATGTTGTACTGTGGAAAAGCATATCTATTACCCAACTGAATGAAGGGTTTCAACTGAATCCTTTCTTATCACCAACATTATTATTGAGGGCATGATAAATAAATTTATAAAAGTGATAATAAATCAGTGACGACTAATATACATATATACATACATACATATACCGAATGTGTTCCTTGTAACTTGTGCAGGCACTTAAAATTCGTTCTAGTGAGCTAAAGCTGGAGAGGCAGTTGGAGAACTCGCATGCTGAAATCTCTTCATGCAAGTATGTCTTCTTTGTTTGACTGTAAATAAGGGATGTTGTGGACTGTCTTCAGTACTCTCTTCCTCACTTTGATATTGTCACTAGCAGTCTATTTTGGAGAGATTGTCTGTAGCTAAACATGATCTCTTTTGCTAAACATGATCTCTTTTATTTTCCACAAACATTGTTACTGTTCTGGAAAATTGTAAATAATTTTGTAATTTAATTTAGTCACGTCATGTTCTTAAACTAGTTAATCATATGGTTAAGTGGAGAAACAAACTGATTCTGGTATCTTTCAAGAAGATGGAATTATTTGTTACTAATCCATCATAGTTATGAGTTTTGTTTTGAGATACCAGGGAGCCAGTAAGTTAATAGCTGATAGATGGGGACGAGTAAGTTATAGCCCAAACAAAGTTGAAATCATTTTGAGGCGGTCAGTCATGTTATTTTGACGATAAGTACGCTGGGAAGCCTTGAAAGTGACTTACTTTGATACAAAGTAAGGTCAAAGAGGTGTATTCAGGCCCTGTTACAGCCGTTCCAAAATTGCTCTTTGAGTACAGCTGACTTAGAAGCTATGTAAGGGGGTACAGTTAACTAAGAAGTAATACTTTTAGCTGATGTTATAAATATGTATAACGGGAGTAGTTTTTTGGGTAGTTCAAGCTGCTTCAAAGTTCAAACCTTCTTACAACTTCCAAGCCGAGCCAGAAGCATAAGAGTAAACTACGTTATCTTGCTTCTACTTAAGGTGTCCAAAAGCTCCAATGTGGGTCATCTATAAATCAAGCGTTGTCATAATGATCATGTTTGAATCCCCATTGACGTTCGATAGTTAGGCCCAGGAACTTAGCAACAGCCACTATTCATGTTGGTCTTCTTTTGATTTAAGGATCTTGGATGGTGTGCTCGCCCAAGATTAACTCCTACCAGTTTTGGCTCGGAGGCATCTTGTGCTTGCGTGCGCATTATTGGCGAGTTCAGAAGTCTTTGTTGCTAACTATCTTATCTCGTTGAGCCTTGAGTCGTGAAGAGTCACCTCGCATATTTATTTTGCATCATCAAAATAATGTGAGGTGTGTTGTTTTTAGAACTGAGGGTTAGAATATCATCTCTTGTAGGGATATTTGATTCTTTTAATGCTAAAAATAGCTTACTGTGAGGGTCCTTTCACGTTTTGTTGAAGTTTCTCTTTTAGCTGTTGCCACGAGATTATATCTTGATCTTTATGATACTTGGTTTGTTGGTAGATTTTAAATGGGATCTGCAACAAGAAATCCTTTTGTATTGAAATTTTAAAAGTGGATTTCAATATTGAATTGTGCTTTAAATTTCTGATTTCATACTTCATTTTTCTTTTGCTGATGACAATCCAATATCAATAATAATTCATCTTTAATTGTGCAGAAAGAAAATATCTAGCCTAGAAAGAGAGCGTCAAGATTTGCATATGACCATTGATGCGCTTAAAGAGGGTAGGCACTCTTTTCTTTTCATAAGTATGGCATTTCTTGCTGTATATTTGTAGTGGTATGCTACGCTGTTAATTTGATAACACTACTGTTTAGTATAAAAACATTTTTTTCCCATGTGCGTGTGTTCTATACTTCTAAGTTCTATCAGTAGTGTTAGAGTGTTAAACTAATATTGGACCTTCAACTATCAGTTTAAACTTTTAATTGAGTTGGTTCTTTACATGGTATCAAAGCATTGGTGACTAAAGGTCTGGAGTTTGAGCCCTGCCGCCACCTATATTAAATTCCAACACAAGGCAAGAAGTGAACCTGTACATGGGCCACGTGCAAAGCATAATGGGCCTTCAACTATTAGTATTAAGTTAAGCTTTTAGTTGAGTTGGTTCCTTTACAAATTAGAAAGCAAACTTCTCTTTTGGGGTGTGACTGAGTAATTCTATAACATTCTATTCTATACCTACTTAAAGAGAAATCCACACATTGAACAATTACTAAGAAAGTTCCTTGTTAGTTTATATGAAACAGAAATAGTGTAGTCCTATCTATTTAAAGAGGGTAGGCACTTTTCTCTTTTGATAAGTATGGCATTTCTTGCAGTATATAGTGGTATTCTACACTGTTAATTTGATAATAGTAGTGTTTAGGATCAAAAACATTTTTTTTTTCTGTGTTTGTTCTTTACTTCTATTAATTGAAAGCAAACTTTTCTTTTGGGGTGCAACTTAGTAATTCTATAACATACTAATTGTAATCTATACCTTACCGCATAGTGTATGTTTTTGAAATCCGCGCATTGAACAATATACTGAGAAAGTTCCATGATAGCCTATACTGACAAAAAGTGTAGTCCTATTTGTTTTGCTGAACAGCCCTGTTTGCTGTATTTTAACTTACTGTCGACAGAATATAGTTTCATAGTTAAGTTGTCACATGATTTTATTTCAGACTGATATTTTCTTTTTAGTTCTTCAGAGATTAATTGAAAGGGGATAACTTCCAATGAATATAATCTGATTGTTTTGTGGGGAATCCCCACATTGTTTTGACCTTTTTGAATAGTTATTTTTTTTACTCTCGTGTGGTTTTCTATCATTATTTAGAAAAGTAAGTACGGATCTCTTTGGAGAAGTCTCTTAGGAACCAAAAGATAACCAGTGTTTATATGCTATTATTACCTGTCTCATTCTTTGACATTTTATGACAGAGAAGAAGATGTTGCAGTCTAAGGTACGAAAAGCTTCCACAAACGAGAAGTCCATTGATATTAGCAAGAGTCCTGAGAATAAGAAAGACACGTCTACGTCTACAGAAGATCTAGAGAGAGGTAATTTTTAGTTTGTAATTACGCACAGATAATTTAAAATAGGTCCTTTCAATACTCCAAGAAGTTGGTATAGGATTTTAGACTTTCTACAGTTTTTGGACTTGGTGGGTTCTTTTTAACCTTTCATACAGTGTGTGGGTTCCCGTAACAAAAGGTAAACCAATTGCTGGTTGCCCCTATATGTCCCAATTTTGCAATCTTCCACACCAAAATGGGAATACTTATTATGTTCCAATATTAACATGTCGAGATTATGAGCTGCAAGCCCTCCTGTGTCTGTTGAATAAGGAAGCTTTTTGGTGTAAAGTGGGAGTTTTTTTTCTTGGGTTTAATACCCTGGTGACTCCGCACCTATTAGAAACTCACCAACCAGGTTCCTAACAAAAATATAAGTCACAGTAGTCTCCAATTTAACTGAAAATTGGTCACACAGGTCCCACCGTTAGTTTGACCAAACAAAACCGTTAATTGGATAACGTGGCTCCAATGTGGCATTTTAATTTGGGCGATGTGTCGCTGACATGACGTTTTAAAATATTTTAATATTAATTTAAATAAAAAAGACATGTATTGGTTATTTATTGGTTTAAAGTAAATTAAATTAATATGAATTTACAAATTTACCCCGAGGGTAAATTTGTAAATTCATATTATTTAATTAATTTCATACCAATCATAAGTGTCACATGTCATTTTTATTTTAAATTATATTAAAATATTTTAAAATGTTACATCAACGCCATGCGTGAAAATAAATAAATAAATAATTAAAATTGAAATACCACGTGACGCTATGTCACCCTAATTAACGGGTCCGTTAGGTCAAACTAACGATGAGACCTGCGTAACCAATTTTCTTTTAGGGCGGGGACCGCTATGGCTTATTTTTAAGTCGGGACCTGGTTGGTATGTTTTCAATAGGTGCGGGGTTCACCAGATTATTAAACCCTTTTTTCTTTAATATGAGACGCTTAATATGTAATCACAAGCTAATGGTAAGTTTAACTTTTCTTGGCATTGAGACAGGTGACTGTCATAGTCGGCACTCGGCACTTGATAGTCTCCTTGCAATAGTATTCTTATTTTTCTCTTGGTGATTCTTTTTCTTCATTTTGGTATTGAGTTCAATAATTTAATTGGTGCAGAGTATTCAGGTATTATTTCAGATACCTCCAACCAAGAAGTCCAAGAACATGCAGGTCCTTTTGGAACTGATGCACCTGGTTTTTTCTTGCTGTCTGAAACTGGGCAGTTAAACCCTGAAGATTCATCTTTGAATCTTCCTCCAGATCAAATGAGAACGATTCAGAACATTAATCAATTAATTTCCGAGGTTCTGCCTGTCTTATTGTTTTTGTTGATTGATACGTATGAACATTTGTGTCTTATTCAGATAGTTTTTGAGTTGATTACTGAATATAACTTTCAAAATCAAAATCACGTATTTGCAGTTGGCATTGGAAAAAGAAGATTTGATTCAAGCATTGACTTCCAAGTCATCTGAAAGTTCAAGGCTGAAGGTAATTTTTCTTTGCATTGAAGGTGTGATAGTGCCATTAGCATTTATGATAGAGTGATTTCTATATTTATATTGTGCACTCACTCTTCTCTCTCGTTAACACGAACAACCGGTTTTAGAAACCCTAGTATTTTGGATTGGGCTTGTGTTTGTTTTATCAAAAGAGTGCTTCTTGCTAATCAGGCAATTATAAATCTGTATTTGAAGAAATCTAATGTACTCATAACTTATTTTAATACTACAAATGCAAGTTATATTTTGGTTGGCTATACTTGTCTGCAATATGAAATGGGATTTTTCTCTTTTCGGTTATGAAAAAGACTGTGGTCTTAGATAATGATACTAGCCTGTTAGCCCCAGGAACATATATGCAGGGAGCATCGTACGGCATTATTTGTTGTACAAATGATATGATAAATGTTTATGGATGTGAAGATTCCTGTATTTGGAACTATATGTGTACAGATAATTATGTGAGTTAGTTGTGTATTTTGTGAGATCTTGTGTTCTTGCATGAAGTGGTCATATCTATGATTTTTGATAAATGAAGGATTTAAACAAGGAATTGTCACGGAAACTTGAGGTTCAAACTCAAAGATTGGAGCTTTTGACTGCTCAGAGTATGGCCAATGAAAATGTCCATGCAAGACTTCCAGATTCTCATACAACGCAGGATGGCACTGTGTATGCAGATGAAGGAGACGAGGTACCGTATTGAGAATTATTAATACTCTGTTTTATCAACTTTCAAGCAGTTATGCTTCCTACTCACACAAATAGGTTTCCTCTCTTTGTTGGGGAGTCTAATTGAATGTAAACAGTCTGTCAAGTTACATAATTCATAAACACGTAATACATATGATGAATATTTTCTTTGTTTTGTTGTGATGAATTAAACCCATGAATTTGTTGCTAATGGAAGAACATTTATATTTAATCCAATTAGGTGGTAGAAAGGGTCTTGGGATGGATTATGAAGCTCTTCCCTGGTGGTCCATCAAAGCGAAGAACCAGCAAACTCCTCTGATATACAAGGTTAGGATCCCCATTGAAGTTTTGAGTGGTGAGCCATGGTCAATGACCTTGAAGCTCTGTCGGTACCAAGAAGCTCGGTGGTTAATGACCAAGAAGCTCTGTTGAGATGTACAAGTTTGAATGGCTCGTCAAGTGCAAGCCTATGCCCAGTTCTGTATTTGTGTCGTTCTCCTCTTTTTTGATGGTAAACCAGAGGTTGCAGTCTGTATATTTGAGTCAATTATATAGCCCATTTTTTTATAGAAGAAAAAGAGAGCATGTATTTTAGGTTGATAAAATCTTATTGTCATTTGTTTGATGGATGGAAGTGAAGAAAGCCCATACGGCTGCCTTCATAACTTTTTTTTGTTTAATAAATACATTTGTCTTAGAATTGAGAGAAGAGGTTACTGACGGCCAATCTGAGGCCGATCGTAATGATATATGTTGTTTCTGATTGCTGTATTTGAAAACTCGGGTGATGGGCAAAAAAATGTAACAAAATGTTAATTTTTATTTGGTAGTCAGTTTTGGTGGCGCATAATATTGCCCTTTCAGACTGCTGTTCTTGTCAATTAACTTTTGAAATCAATAATAGGGGAAATTACATATAACACTTTTGAACTAACCATCTTTTTACAATTTACTATCCTAAAGTCTGAGTCGTTACTTTGGGTTACTCTGAACTATGCACCGTTTTTGACTCTGTCTAATATTCCATCAAATAATGCTAAAAAGAATAAAATACTC
>JAYMTE010001300.1:0-13770 GCA_036897545.1 Pelargonium fulgidum
TGGTTCCACTCCATCAGCTTCTACCTCACTCCTTTATTCTTCATCAACTACCAGATCCCATTACACATGAAATAAATTGCTAAGACAAGAACAATATTGCACAACCTTAATAACTAACTTTAAAAAGTGGAACCCCACAAATTGGAGACCCTGTGCAATCGAACAGTTCGCACTTGCCCATCTACGGGCCTGCCTGTCAATACAACTAATTTAGTTATTACGATGAATGTTTCGACGTGATAAGGTTCTTCTCTTTTTTCAAGGCACTCCCGAGAACAAATTCAGTGGAGACGGTGCCTACTTTGGTTTTACGTTTCTGTAAAATATATACACAAATTATTATTTGCTTACTTGACTCTTGACCGGCTGGAAACTACCTGGATATGAACTTTTATAGTAACTGGAATATACAGAGTGGCGCGATAGCTACTGCACAGGTCGATAAATGACAAACAGATTGCCAGCTCCAGATGATAATTAAGGTTTAAACTTTAAACACAGTTTTATGAATGATTTTGGAAAAATGGAAGAGTGAGTAACAAGGTTTCTTGTGGCAGTCCTGCATCAAAACTAATAGCTAACTATAGAGTATAGACCAAAAACACAACAGGCAAATGATAAAATAAAACAAGTTACAATGGGAAAAATTCATATTCAAGTTAACATTCATATGAAACTCTGAACAAGCTAAACAACATCCTGTAAACTGAAAAAAAACACTCTAATGGTCTCTAATGAACATTAATTTCTCGCAACTGAAGCAAAAAGTTTCTTGTCGAGTCATCTTCCCAAAAACCAACTCCGGAATGTTTATTTTGCATTCAACAAATGGACAAGAGACAGTACATGTTCATATTTAAGAAAGAAAATCAGACCCAAAAAACAAGAGCTAACTAACTTATCCGGCTTACCGAACCGGTTGCTGGTTGTAGTGATTTTTCTCCTTTTTCTTTGCTGCAGCAAGCCTAGCACTCCTTGCAGCAGCTTCACTTGCAGCAGCTCGAGCAGCTGCATCCATCTCTTTACTTGACTTTTTCTTCTTCATTGAAGCAACTTTCTTTATCCGCTCTTTCACATCAACAGCAGACTGATCTTCTGCCTTCTCTGTTCCAGCAATTTCTTCTGTTCCATTTGTGACATCTGCACCATCAGTCTGGTCCGTGGATTCTTTGGTCTCCTTCGATGTTTTATCCTTCTTTTTCTTCTTTTTTGCACTCTTGCTCTCCCCGGGAGCATTCTCTTTCTTTTCAACCTCTCCATTGATGTTATCTGTTTTCTTCTCTTGTGAAACATCTGCAAGTGGACGGAGTTCACGTCATATAAGAATTATAAACCAAATTGATAAAATCCAATAGTTATAACTACTGCTATGCTCAGCATTCCTACCAGGCTGGGAAATTCCCAGTTCTTCAAGCATAGCTTCAAGTTCTTCAAGCTCCTTTTTCTTCAACTCCTTTTTCGAGAGCTGCCTCTCTGCATCTTTAGGTGGCAAAGAAGGCTCAGGAGCCATATTCACCACAGGATCTATTTCGACTGGTGCCTCAGGTTCATTTTCATGTTCATGTTCATCATCACCATCATCATCCTCAACTTCATCAACACCCTCATCACTGTCGCTCTCCTGGAATTAAGATTCAAATGAATGTAAGATCACTGAATTTAAGTTATTTCAAACATGGTATAATGGCATAGCATTATTTTGAACTCACAAAGATAAAAACCAAGGTAAAGATCAACAAAAAATTTCATATCAGTAACAATATCAACATAAATAATACATGTGATAAGTTCTAATGAATTTTTCAATATCTTTTAATACATTTCAAGGTTAGTCTGTCTTTAGCCGTCCTTTATCAATTGGAACCTTGATCTAATCTAGCCTCCTATAATATGTCAATCATTCTGTAATATCTGCAACATGGAGCATTAGGGGCATAACATAGCCAAGACAATGGTTGAGGTAGGCTAGATTCACTAACTAGAGCTCAACTAATAAGATTCTTCACAAGACTGAAAATAAGACTGGGCAGATTCATTTGCTCCTATTAGTGTATCGCAAATTCCATTTTAAATTGACGATATGTGATTCAAGGAGGAAGAGTGGAAGTAGATGTGGGTATCGAACAGCACATTACCCCCCATATCAGTGGAAAACAAGTGCATGTCTAATCAACATGAAATGTTAAAGACTTCAACAAGATGTTATGTTCATTATTCACTAAGACAGTTTATCAGAATATGATTTATTAAATGCCTGGTAATGATAATGAAAAACAAAAATCTAAACATAACTTCATAGCATACTAAACGCAACAGAATGAAATTGTTTTGAATGGGTGTAAAACGATGGGAAATGTCAGGCTACAACATATACAAGACTCAAAACACATGTGAATTTTGAAAGATAAGGAATATCATTGGACAACAAAAGACCAAGCAAGAAAACAATGCAACTGGATCAACACAATAATTATGTTATACTATAATATATAGTTCAGGCCCAGAAATAGAATCTCCAAAATTAGCAAATAAAAGGAATAGATCAATGACACAAATTCACACATAGTTCATAATCATGCTCATAAATAAAACTACTAAATATGCCAGCCAAATACTCTCCAAATTGCGATTCCCAGATTTATAAAACGCCACATGATTAAATCTAAGAAAAACCCACCAAATTCCCCATTATGTATTCACTTCACCTTTTGTCAGAGAAAAGTATCATATAATTACTTCTTCATTATATGAAATCCCCAAATTGAAAGGGAAAAAAAATCCAATTTGTGAAGCTAGTGATTAGACATTCAAAAAATAAAATAAATTTCCCATATTTTTTTCTTCATCAGTGGGCACTTAACTAAAAGTAACAATGAAAAACCTCATTCAATAACATCATCCCCAAAGTGTGTACAAATACTATATACTCAAAATTAGTACAATTTACCCACAATATCATCAGCAGAAACAAATAAATACCATCAAAAACCCTAATTCAACATCATAAGCAAAAATTATCATCTTTGAGAGACAGTAATCAAATGCTTAAAAACAATTTACCAAACAGCCCACCTCCACAGCAGGTTCACTCTCCTTGGCCTTGTCTTCCGCCGCCGTGGCGCCCCAAACTGCTTCAGGCGGCGCGGTGGTGGCATAGTAGTCGTCATCATCCTCATCGTCCACATCAGCCCACGACTTCACAGTGAGCGGCGCCGGCGCCCAGAACACCTCCTTCTCTGGCTCCTTCTGCGACTTCTTCGACGACCCCTTGGCCTTGGACGAGCCCTCCTTATCCGACTTCTTCTTCTTCTTCAAGCTCCCGAGCGCCGCAAACACATTGGTGCTGTTCAAAACCACGGATTCATCTCTCCTACCACCTCCCACCATTTCCTATCCCCGTCCAGAGTAGAGAAAATCGGGAACGAGATTGAGTTAGGGTTTCAGCTATCGGATTACAAGCCGAGAGTTGGGAGACGATCTGAGCAAGCAAGGAAAAGGTAGAGGAGATGTAGATTGAGCTGTAGAGGCTTTCAATGGAGGAGCTTGTTCAGAAGCAGACAATAAAGAGAGGGAGTAATGGAATAGGAGGTTTCCAGATAAAATGGTCGGTTTTAGGGCACAGATGGAGGCCAGTGGCGTATAAGGGTGGCTTTGGTTTAGCTGACCTGAGCTGATGAAGAGACAGTTTTTTTTTTTTTTTTCTTCTTTCTTTTAAGAATAATAAATATTGTCTTTATTGGTATTTTTTTTTTAATTTCCTAATTGTACCTCAACTTTTCTGAATTATTAATTTTCTCCAAATAATTATTGTCTTACAAAATTAAAATTAAAATCTTCTCATATCACGACTCACGAGTGTCTATTGTCATGGCTGTGCAGAAATTATGTCACGTGTACCTTTGTTTTTGTTTTTCATTTTTATTTTTATCGAGTGTACCCCTCTTTTTTAGAATCTCATCTGGTTACTCACGTTATTTTATTACTTTTTCATCAACTTGGTTCTTTTTTATTTATGGTTTCTGTTAAATCACAAATTGTATGAATTCCTCATAACTGCATAGATACCATTCTCCATTGGTGGGTTCCAGATAGAGCCTGCAATTTGTATCTAAACCCTCGGACTCACGTAAATTAGCTTGACTTTAACCTGATAAGAACAATTTTTGAGCCAGATTGTATCAGGCAGGGCAACCCTACACGAATCCGCACAACATTTTATGCCTAATGGTGAAATCATAACCCAATCCGATACGCAAAATTGCCAGCATGTAGGATACTGGCTTCACATAAAGTGCCATACTTGACCCATGGCCTCCAAATGTGAGCTGCTATTGCATCAAATGTGGCGCATGCACTGTCCCATTGGGCAAGAGCTCTCTGGATGCAATAGAAACTCTGCTGATCTGGCAACATTCTAAACTGGCTCGACTTGCCACGACCTCATGGTTAAGCTCGATTACCACAAATCGAGTAAAATTCAGCTAACATAAGAAACACAAGTTATTTGCATTCATCATTTCCAATATTTCAAGGGTTACTATAACTATACAAATAGTAATTACACGCATATAAAGGCCTTAGTAAATAAACCACAAGTATAGATAGCAAAAATATGAAATCTTCAAAATCACATGAGATTCCGGAAATGCTTACATATTATGGAAATTGGAAATGCACTCTAAAAATCTAATGAACGTTTTTTTTTTTCTTCTTCTTTTTCTAAACTAAAGCAAAAAGTTCCCTGTATTGTCTCATCTTCACAAAAATAAGAAAAACAGTTTCGGTTTCGGATGATTATTTCGAATTAAACAAATGGACAATAAAAAGTACATGTTCATATATAAGACAAAAAGCAAGAACTAACTGATATAACCAGCTTACCGAACCGGTTGCTGATTGTAGTGATTTTTCTCTTTCTTCTTTGCAGCAGCAAGCCTTGCATTCCTCGCAGCAGCCTCATTTGCAGCAGCTCGAGCTGCTGCATCCATCTCTTTAGTTGATTTTTTTTTCTTCACAGACGCCACTTTCTTTATTCGCTCTTTCACATCAACAGCAGTGTTATCTTCTATCTTCTCTGACCCTGCAGTTTCTTTAGTCCCATTCACAACATCTTTGCCGCCAGGCTGGTCCTGGGAGTCTCTAGCCTCCTTCAAAGTTTTATCCTTTTTCTTCTTCTTTTTGGCGCTTTTGCTCTCCACAGGGGCATCCTTCTTTTCAGCCTCTCCATTGAGGTTATCTGTTTTCTTCTCTTGTGCACCACCTGCAAACAGGACAAGTTCATGTTATTTAGGATCTACAAAGCAAATCAATGATGCTCAATTGAATAGCACTACAGCAATAACCAATAATCACACAGAAGAAAAGGTAGTGTTCTCAATTTACATCCTGGATAACAAACAGCTACATTAAGAACACAAGTTACTTGTTACGCTGCTAAAGGGATTTTGTATACACACTACTGTAAAAATGTTGCCAGGGATCTAAGAAATAATGCACAACAGGCAAAGGAAATAAATAAATGGCACAACTCTATGACCATAACCACAATTGTAATATGAGACTATATTCCCATGGGTCTCACCTTGGCTACTGCTTTCTTGCTGGGCAATTCCCATTTCTGCAAGCATAGCTTCAAGTTCTTCGAGTTCCTTTTTCTTCAATTCCTTTTTCGAAAGTTGCCTCTCTTGATCTTTGGGAGGCAAAGATGATTGAGGAGACTTCTTCACAACTGGCTCTACTTCTGCTGGAACCTCAGGTTCATTTTCATGTTCTTCCTCAACATCATCATCATCATCAACTTCATCAAGACCTTCATCACTCTCACTTTCCTAGAATCAATAACCAAAATAATGTAAGATGGTTAAATCCAACCCAGGTATAATAGAATCTCAAATAAAAACCGCAGAAAGGTAACAACAACTCTTTCGTTACAAAAAGCACATTTGGCATGTGTTTCCAAGGTCTGTCTCTCTTGAGACATCTGTTTTCAAGTGATACTGATTTTATAGTCTAATTATTACTACCTTGCTTCAGTTATTGCAACATAATTTGTCAGGGAATTATAATGGCTCGATTCTCCAAAAATGGAACTTAATATGGCAATGTAATATTATAGCTTCAAATTCAATGCCATCTTTTCTTAGTCGATGATACCTGATTGCTAGTCAACTTTCAACTAAGGTTATCAGTTGCTGAGACAAACGCAGTTTTATTACAGTAAAAAATCATTTTTAATTTATATTCGGCCAAAACCACTCCTGTTAGGACAATATCGCAGTCCAGGTAATCACTACCATTTACCTAACATTTTACTTGAAGTGGAAATGAGGTTTACAAAACAATAAAAGACTGAATCAAGCTAATCACATATCTCATTATCAAATGTCTAAATTCAACACAATTTATGGGGCATTTTAAGGATTTCCATAAGCTATACAAAATAATCTGATATCTCTTATTCATTCTAAAGTCTAATTAAGAATGATTTTGAAAACTTCAAGTAACGACAAAACACAAAATCTGGCCATACCAGCATTAATATAGCAGAACATACTATAAGCAACAGAAGTTCAGCTGCTTTACACATGTAAATCAATTAAAAAAGGAATTTCACACTGCATTACTTAGGGGCATACAAAAAACATGTGGACTTAGATCGATCGGATTCGTGGTCATTATTGCACCAAAATGGTAAGAATGCATCTGGATTCTGAGAATCCGACAATATTGCCATTTAAGTTCTGTTAATTCACTAGTATTCAACAAGCCGTGCAGCAAAATAGTGACCTACGAGGCAATAATGCAACTGGATTCTCACAATCCAACAAAACTCACCTTACGAATTCCGTTACTCCATTGGATATGATAAACCCAGTGTTATACAATTTACATCCACAAACAAAACAAAAAAGTACATAAAATCTCATTGCTTTAAAAGGACGTAGTAAATAATGGCACTGATTCATATGCCACTCACAATCATACATATGACTAAAAATTAAATAAACATGGTCCATGTTGAGAATCCTAGATCAATTCATCAAACATCTCAAGAAAAATAAAATGATACAAATGAACCAAATTTTCGTAGAACAGTACAAATTATTCCCACACTAAATTCTTAAACATCATCATAATTTCCCATTAAACACTTCAAATCCTCCCATAAAAATAAAACAGGCTAATTTCCTAGGGCAGTGACTCAAGCATTCATGAAAATAACATAAATTGACAGTACAGATTCTACAGTTATCTCTTCTGATCTCCACATTCAAACTACACTACCAAGTACCAACACATAACACTATCTCACCATTTCATTCCCTAGCTCTGCATACATGCATATACCATTCAAAATTCCCAATTAAGCCTATAGTTAACATATAGAGAAATGCAAGCGTGTGTGCAAGCAAACATACACGAATTCAAGTACAGTTCACAAAAAAGAAATAATAATAATAATAGAACGCAAATAAAGCAAAATTAAAACTCAATATGAACATGAAACAATTGAGCAAAAAACAATCTCACCTCAAGAGCATGCTTACTCTCCTTGGCCTTGGCCTCAGCCGACGCGCCCCAAACTGCTTCGGGTGGCGCGGTGGTGGCATAGTAGTCGTCATCATCCTCATCGTCGACATCAGCCCAAGACTTCACAGTGAGCGGCGCCGGCGCCCAGAAAACCTCCTTCTCGGGCTCCTTCTGCGACTTCTTCGACGAACCCTTGGCCTTGGACGACCCCTCCTTATCCGACGATTTCTTCTTCTTCTTCAAGCTCCCGAGCGCCGCAAACACATTGGTGTTGTTCAAAACCAGGGACTCGTCCCTCCTCCCCCCTCCCACCATTCCTCTCCCGCCGCGCAACCAAACGGAGGTTGATTATACGTCGAAAATCGGAAATGGAGGTTGATTTTCCGTCCACGAATTAGGGCTTCGATGATCGATCGTTCGATCGAAACGATCTGGAACGAGATAGACCAAAACGACAGCGTTTCGATGGAGAAGAGGAGATGCAACACAGAGAGAGCTATGGAAGCTCAACGAAGGTAGCTTTTTATATATAAGAGGTAGAGAAGCAATCAAAAAAATAATGAAATCCCTCTGTTTCTCTCCTACCACTGTCTCTATCCCTCTGTAATTTTTTTTTTTTTTTTTTCGGTGGGCTAATGTGAAAGGATGTGCCACGTGTCCGGGGGTAGAATGGGGAATCTATAGCGGTTAGAGAATAAACGGTTGATTTTAGGGTACAACATTACGATTGCCACCGTTTGATGACGGCGTTACTTGGTGGGGCCGATCGGTTTCGGGTCCCGCATTTTGGTGTTGATGGGATAAGAGGACAACTGTGTGGCATGCAAATATGTGGGGCCCAGTTTAAACCCGTGTCTTTAACGGACGTTACGAATCTGTTAATAACTTATCCGGGTTGTGTCATGGCCGTGTCATGTAGAAGCTGGATTGGCCCCACTGAATTTTATTTATCTTTTGAATATTCTTTATATTTGAATGAAATTTTAATTTTGTCTCCACTCAAATTTTGGATCTTGCCCCACTTTGGTAATTTTTTTTATTTTTTTTAATGAAGAAGTATATATATTTATTACAATTGGACCTTTTAAAATTGACTTATTAATTTAAGATGAATTTTAATATTTATGAAATTTTCATCTCGATATTGAAACTCAACATGAAAGATGGTTATGAAAAAACGCTACTTTTTAGAGGTTTTTACTATCATAAACTTAAAATATTAACTTTTTTGACTATCAAAATAATGAAGCGTTCAATGTGAGAGATAATGACAGAAAAATTGTGAGAATTTCAAAAAAAAATTTTATTGCATACATGTCACAATGACTGTTTGAATAACATTTCAACAATATAGAATAATTATGTGGCAAATTAATAAAATGGCAATACTAAGGTGTCAAATGTGTAAAAGAAAAACATAGTAGCTTTCTAAAAACAAGAGTTATTATACTTGTCATTGAATGTGAGAGTTACATTTGTCATTCAAATAGGATAGACACAAGCTTTTCTCTTCCTTTTCTTGTTCTTCACATTTTCAATTACACATAAATGCACCTAGAATCACAGAAAACATAAAATGACAGAGAAAAAAATAAACATTAAGATGAAGCTTGGGGCAAAGAGTTATCAAAGGAGGTTCCAACATGCTGGATGACAAATCCATAGATCTTCCTCTTCAGCTGCTCAACCTTTCCAGTTAGCAAATCAACTTGCTTCGATGTAACACGGTCTAACCAATCGTTAACTCGTTTCAAATGTGATAAAACTACTGCAATCGAGCCATCACTGGTAGCACATTCTTTGAACACTCTAAAACCAGCATCCAGGGACTCCTCCACAAACTGGACAAACCACATTTGCATCTCATTTTGCAACTTCAATGCAAGTTGCATTGTCTGTTCCATCCCTTGTCCCCTCGACCAAGTTCTTGTATCTGCATCAGTTTTTAGCACCGAAGAACCCGCCTTCTTGGCAGGTGCATTGGGAGACTGTCTTTTGGACAAACTTCTAGGCAGAATTTTCGGGGACTCGCTGTTTTGAGGTGTAAGAAGAGAGACAATCTCAAGATTAGTGGCCAAGGCAGCTTCCACCCAAAGAGAAATGGATTTTGACTGCTCGGTTTGGACACTATTGCTGTCATGGGTGGTGGTAGAGCTGGGGCTGGTGACGTTGGAATCAACAAGTATAATTGATTGTGCAACATCATCATATATGGAGAATAATTGGTTGATGGTGGGAAGAGGATTCCCAGCCTTGGATGTTGAAGAAAGTTCCGAGAACATGCTGTAACGGAGGTACAATGTAATGTTAAGACCAAAATCTAATTAATAATGCATAATTAATTTGCATCATGTATGAATCTTGATGAAATTGTGAATATGATAACTAGGATTCAACAATAAATAGCTATCAACCATTATATTTCAAGTGGAATACATTACCTTAAATTTCTCACTACAGACTCAGTTGCAAGAGCCTCCTGCAATGCTTCAGCAGCAACCCTGGAAGCAATAGCCCTCCTTTGCATAGCGTCCTGTAGTTGGTCAATGTGAAAGAATCCAGATTTAGTCTCAATATTACACCAAATAGCCAACTAAGAAATGTCACTATTGATTTAATTTTTTTTCTCATTCCTTTCACTATGAAATCATCCTTAATAAACTCGCCTATACTTTTTTTTTTATATATTGTTATTGACAATCCTTATCTTGTTTTATCCATACCTTCCCAAGCCTTGCAAGGTCTGCTGAGACTTTATCCAGTGGAACGCTTCCATCAGTCCATTTCTTTTCATGAATAGTAATCCCCGGAACTGTGCAGGCTGGCTTCTCTTTGCCTGGACTATCCTCAGAAGAACTACGTTTTGTTTTCTCATTGTCTGAATCTGAAGTATCACTGCTACCAGATTTTTTGGAATGCACATCACTTAAACGTCTGGAAATAGCAGCCTGGAAAGTACAAGGAAATGTTAAAATTTTACAAGTCTACAAGAGGTGGGCAGACAGAAGAAACATGTAGAATATACCAAATTGAATACATTTAAAATATTACTAAGTTCGGCATCATATGTCTAATTAACCTGAAAATTTGGATCAGCATTTTGGCTCAATTGTTAGCTAGCACTAGCAGCCTAGCACACAAAAGGTATCTATATTACAACTGAATTGGTATAGTCCACAATGTTGTGTTTGTATAGTATCACATTATTTTAGTATTGTTTGTTAATCTTTTCACGTCTTAGAAAAAAGTGGACTATATTTGTCATAAAAACAAGATCAAGCTGCATATGAGAGAAAAAAAATCCCCAAATTTTCTAAATCTAGAGCAGTTTCAAAGATGGAAATTCTATCATAGAATGATGGTAGAGCCAACATGAATGGTGTTATTAATATAGTAAATTACACATATTACGCAATAACAACAGCAGCAATTAAGTCATTTCTCAAATAATGATGGGGTCTGCTAATAAATCCTTTAGAAAAACTATTTGAGATCCACTCCTATTCTCCTCCCTATCTCCATCCTATCTAAAATGTTATATCCTTTGTCAAACCAGTTGCCATCGTGTCTTCTTCGCTACCTCTTTGCATGTTAACTTAGGTATACCTTAACCCCTTTAGCTTCTCCTAACTAAATTTTCTCACCTTTTCTCGCACAATCACTAATCTCCTTTTGCTATACAATCCTTTCTCACGCAATCACTAATCATCTTTTAGTTTCTCCTAACTGAATTTTCTCACCTTCTCTCACACAATCACTAATTCTTTATACTAGGGGGGGATCCCGGGGAAAGTAGTAAGTTAATAATATTAGAATATACAATAGTTAATAAAGTAAGTATAAAACTTATATAAGTTCTAACTAAAGCTAGCTGCACACAAGCCTTTTCACACAATCACTAAATACCTTTTTGTTTCTCCTAACTGCTGAATTCTCTCACATTTTCTCGAACAATCAATTATCTCCTTATGCTACACCAATCCAAATCACCTATCGTCTTCCCACAATCTTATCTTCTATTGATGCTATCCAAAATCTTCCTCGAATAGTTTCAATTCTACTCTAATCATTCCTAGTGTTAATATGCATCCACTTAAACATTCTCATCTCTGCTACACCCATCTTATAGCTTTGGCGCTTTTCAGTTTCTTTGAAGCCCAACATTCAATGCCATATAGCACAACTGACCTAAATTACTCCAATTATATATACAAGATATACAGAACCTCACCACACTAACTCCAAGTACGCACTGATTGAAGGTTTGGCACTAATGACAAGAGGACACCACTGCCATGCAAAAGAAATTTAAGAGATACCTCAAATAGGCTTTAATACCAAGTTAGAACTTCGTTGAATTGCTTAATTACATTATTCACACGAACCTATTCATAAATTTAGAAATATAGAAGTTTCCTATACAAGCCAATGGAGAATCAATTGGCAAGTCATATACAAGCTTTCTATAGTAACTAAGGGATCAAACTTTCAATCAAAGCAATGATAAGATGTATACTTAGCTGACAAATCTCAGTAAAATTTATTCTTAACAATAATATCATTCATACTAACTCTGTCACATAAAATAATTTTCGACAACCCTATAGTACTCCATCTTTTTCATTCAGCTGCAAATTGTAATATTTGGCTTGGCTGTGAGATTAATTGATGGAGAGTCCAACATAAACATAGAAATCCAAAAAAGAAGCACCAAAACACAATTATTTACCTGAGTCCGCAAAATCGCTTGCAGATCTGTCTTGTTTTTAGCAACACTTTTGTCCTTGTTCTCCACAGTGGCTGCTGCAGGTTGTTCATCCCAGTTCTTCCTATTAGTCTTTGCATTTGCAGACCCAACAAGGGCTTCAGAGACCTTGGAAATCCCGGCAACTATGGTAGCCATCTTCTTCTTACTAGCAGAGTCTGCTACACCAGCCACAACCGGAGACACCTTCAAGCCTATTGACAACCTCCTCCCGGGAGAACTTGAAGCTCTCCGTGGATTAGGAGAAGGTTGCTTCCGGCCATTCGGAGATGGCTGTCTGTACCTAGATGGCACAATAATTGCAGCTTCTCTGGAAACTCTCCGATTCTCTTCCTGAGCTGAAACCATGCTAGGAACCACGCACTTTGATGGCGCCGGAGACGATGATCTCTTCATTTTACCTGCGGGCGATGGATCTCTCTCCACCACCGCCACATTCTTCTTCCCCGCTGATGCTGATCTCTTCGCAGTCGCTGGGGACGAGAACCTCTGAGGCCGATCTGCAACTTTTGGCTCATCAAAATTCCCAACATTCTCTCGAGGAGCAAGAGCTTGCCTCGTTCTACTTCCCTTCTCACCTTTCAGATCGGCCTTCACTTCCTCATTCTCGCTCCGAGTTTCCTCCATTTTCTTGCTTGACTGCAGGTAAGCAGAAATTGGATCCACGGACTGATCGGAATCCGAAACAGGCTGGATCACGAACTCGCGCTTGGAGGCGGAGATGCGCGCGATTAACGGTTCGGGGTTTCCAACGAAAGAGTGGCGGCCGGCGATGGGGCGGATCCCGGCAACGCGAGGGACGGGCGAGTCAAAATCGAAGCGGTCGACGTAGACTAATTGACCGAGCTGCAAGCGATTGGCGAGGATGAGGTCGTTGTCGCGGTCGGTGAGAGAGACGTAGGTGGAGTTGAGAGAGTCTGAGAGCTGGACGTAGAAGCCGTGGTTGGGCCAGAGGTCGTTGGTGCCGGCCAGAGCAGGGACGATGCCGATGACTTGGAGGAGAGCAGAGCGGTGGTCGCCGGTGACCCTGGTGGTGGAGTTCATGGACTGGAGAAGCTTTAGGAGAATCCCAGGCGTCAGAGAAGCCATTGTAATTTGCGTGTGTGAGCGAGAGAAAGATAGAGAGAGGTGAGGGTTTTGATAAGGAGGTCAGTGAATCTGTGAATAAAGTTATTTGGCCGTTACGAGATTCAAATTCAAATTTTCCGCTAAAGTCTTTTGTTTTTAAATTCAGGTAACGGCTCACGAGAACGAGTGTCGAGCCAGGTCTGATGTGCTACATTTGAGTCATTTAGTGACTACCCAATCGTATACTCCCAAGTGGAATTATATTCAGCCAATATATATAATACTCTAAGGTTGCGTTTAAGAATGTGGATTTGATTTGAAATTCTATATTTGAAATGTTGTATTTTAAATACAAATACTCCCTCCGTCCCAAAATGAATGTCCTATTTCCATTTTTTGGAATAATT
>JAYMTE010001301.1:0-13768 GCA_036897545.1 Pelargonium fulgidum
GCAAATGCCTCGCAATAGTGCCTCGCAAATCCGAATTTTTCTTGTAGTGGCCAAAGGAACGTGACTTTATTGACCGCGGAACAAACGTCAAACCATGAGGTCACGGAGTCAACCCGACCTTGATCGGGAACGTCGCGCAGGCTCGAGAACAAAAGAAATCAAAATATGGCAAATCGTCTCACGTGTCGCGGAAGAAGCCTTGTTACAACGAGCCTTGTATGCAAGGACCATTGTTTACAAAAAGTTTGGATTACAAAAGTCTAATCATTTACGAGGAGCGAGCCTAACCTTGACGAAGAACAATTGCGAGAACATTGCAACCTTGTCAACTCGCGACCTCGCGCTCTTCGCGCCCACGCACTCATCGGGCCCTCAAACTCCTCGCGCCTCGCGACCTCGTGACCTTGCTCCTCGTGCTTCTCTCGCCCCCGCGACCTCACGCTCTACGCACTCATCGCGGGATTCAAGAATGCTACCAAGCATGGTTGGGGCTTCTTGAGGCTCCGGAAATATACAAACATGCATGAAACGTGTGGATACCCTCAAAGACGCCCAACGCGTGCGAGCTACGCGCTTGGAAAACAAGAGAACTAAGTCCAAAGTAGTCCCCAAGTGCACCCTACCTCAAACCAACCGGCCAATCACTTGGCGACATGTGGCATTTATGGTAGAAAGGTATATAAGCCTAGTAAGAGAGAAGAATCTCTCATTTGCTAGATATTGACTTTCTCTTTCTAAAACGCTCTCTACGAGGTTCGTGTATTCTGGCAGAGACTGATTCTCAAGCCTGAGGCGGCGTCCGAAAACACTCCGGGTACCTCGTTATTTGGTGTGTTGCATGTATGCAAGTCACATGCTTGAAACAAGACATGTGACAAACTTTGACTTGGAATTGGACTTGAGAGCTTGAGACTTTGAGAAAATTATAACATTTAAGACAATCGTTCGAATACGTGGACAAGAAGACTCGACACAACATCCAAGTGTGCTTGCGTTGACCCTTAGTCAAAACAGGCGTATCACCAGCATTTCAAGTCAAATGTTGATTCTCTAACACAACGTTACTGTGTTTGAAAAGTTAGAATAAGGTTCTTCTCTGATTCAAATCATGCAATCATAATGTTGGTGAGAACCAGTGCTCTCCTCAACTTGGTTACTGGAACTTCTTATTCAAAGCACAATTGTAAGAAAGCAATGAACAATGGCAGGAATACTTATGATATCACATTAGAGACAATTAGAAAATAGGCATTACATCCTAACAAAGACGATTCAAAGAGATTTGCACATTGTAGTTAGTGAACCAAGAAATTATAGGACTATCAAGAGAGCTAAAGTCGAAATATACATAAGCAATATCACAGATTGTGGAATTATTGTCAAGTTTTGAAAAAGACTAACCTTGATGCAAAAAAATGTATGACATGATATAATGATGAAGGGATTGAAAGGTTTTTATTGACTATATATCATATATGTAAAACAAAGGGAAGATTTTATAGATGCTTGCAGAGACCATTTTTGAAATCAAATGGTGAACTATTATTTTGAGACAAAGGGTTCTTCAATAAGCATTCCAATTTTTATTTTGAGAAAAAGAGAAGTTAGTTACTATTGCATATTACTCAAATGTCTCTATGGACATGTTCTGTTGATAGTTCAAACATAACTAATTTTCTTAAAAAAGAGACAACATACTTATATTGAAAAATTCAATTCAATCTGGACATTTAATTTGAAAATAAGGGATTATTACAGATAAGTTAGATGTCGGGGATATCCAAAGAAAAGAGGCCTGTTGGGGAACTCGTTGAAGGAAACACATGAAAATCACCATTTGTGCATATAGCAGAACCTTTTGTCCGAATGAAATTTACACTAAAATTTACATTCAGCTTTTTTGATGAAAATATTGTCGGGTTAATATACAAAGTAAAGATAAAATAGACCATATTAAAGGAAGCAAACTATAATTCATCATCACCATTTATAGAGCAGAGTCGCTCAAGCAATGGTTGGCTACAATGGTGTAATCAGAGATGGTAAATAGGTATAATATGGATCAACACAGCAAAGAGATAAACTAAATATGCAGTGTCTTTAGTGATCAGTAGTATCCAAACCTGAGTTGATGCTCATGAGACACCAATAGTATCCTAGAGATAGATAATGCGCCTTTGCTGAAAGGGAACAGTTCTAAATAGTAGCACCTGCTTCACAGTTTATATCTTTCGAAAACTATGGAATGGATGTACAAAATCAAAATTATGCTCATAACTCACAATTGAACATACATTACTGTAAACACAACCATCAGTTTCCAAACAAATAGGTCAAAACCGCTAAAACAGCAATCACAATGATTATGTTTAGAAAGTAGTTAGACTGTAAGGGCTTATCTGGGCTTCCACCAATTGCTTGATACTCTGCCCGAATCTTCTCCTTCATTGCCTCCGACAACTCTCTCTGCATTCAAATAGGCAACACTAACTGAATTTTATTCCTTTCTTCTTCATTTAGACTTCCAAGTTTTAGATGTCATTTGAAAATTGCTTCATCTTCTATTATTTAATCATACGGCACAACTAAACATGACTCTTGTTGTTTACTTAATCCTGCAGCAAAGCATGAAAAGTTAAAACCCATAAACTTTGATGCTGGTTTTTCATGTAAAGATACACAACTAACTCCTGACTGACACCTCTTCACCAACATAATATAATAATATAAGATCTTAGATGCTACAACCTTTCCAGATGAGTACTTGGCTGCCTCAAACTTCTCCCCTACAGGCTGTGTGGGACTGTCATCTAACACAATGCCCTGATAATAATAAAAAGTACAATATAAGTAAATCTAGGTCAGTATTAGAAGCTATTTCAATAATTATGAAAATCCTAAGCAGTTAAATAAGAAAATAAAAGCTAGTGACCATTTTTATATATTTGTGTACACCTTCGATTATCCATTCTTAGAAAGCAAATAGAATACAGTATAAATGATAGTGTAGAAATCTGAAAATATATGTAATGTTGATATGATTAGATAATAGAAAAGAATTCATCTGTATAGAGGACAGAGCAATAGACAAGCTGACTTATATTTAAATAGGTCATAAACATAATCTACAAGGACAATTAACCTACTATAAACATGGCATAATCAATAAACCTCATAAATCATGATATTATGTGTACCTCAAAATTCCCTTCAAACTCAAGGAAATGTAACTTGGGTTTGTGAAAACCACTCAAAAGTGAGACCAAAATTGTCCAGAAAATACAAATCAGGGAAGTCAATGACTTGTGGCAGATCTGATGAAAAGCACATCAATGCGTGTTTGTTGAACTTTATTGATGTCGTTGCAAGGGAAGATTAATTTTAGCCCCCTCTAACGACCAAAGCTGGTTGGATTCTTAAGAGAAATCCATATAAACTAACAGTCTAGATAGAACAAACACCAAATAATATACATTGACAGCTAGAACATTGAGAAAACACACTAGATGCAAAACATGTCATTGACAAAAGAGTTATCCAATTTTATTTTATTTTATTTATAATTTATCTGCCTCATTTCTATATTTGACAAAATTTACATGTTACAATATTGGGTTCTCCATCACCATGCTTCATGAAAACTTAAGAATGATCTGGTGCTTCAGAAACTGTTAGAACCAGGACACAGTAGTTAAAAACCAAATTTGGAGTTAAATGTATGCGTCAGGTATAGAATGAATCTAGAATTAAACTATAGAACTGTGACGTAGCAGTTAGACAGTAGCACCCTGCATTGAACTGGTTGAATTTGGATCACATCTTTAACAGAAACAAAAACGATTCCAGTTCAAGCACTCATTGTTAACAAACCTCTGGAGGATCAAATTTAGCTCCAAGGTTACTAAGTTTGGCATGGGCTTCAGCATAGTCCTTGAAGAATGCTTCTTGATCTTCGGCATATTTCTCAGCATATACCTGCAAAAAAATATACAGTTCAATGACAAATAGAAAGCGAGATAATGTTACATCCATATTTGTCTTCCACATACTGATTTACCTTAAATGATGGATCTTCAAACAGAGCAGCATCAGTTGGTAAAACCAGCAGATCTTCATCCCTTCTTTCCTTAACGTCCTGTATACATCACCATAGTTAGCAAAAACGAAAAATCAGCCCTACATCCACTTTTTGCCGTCCTGTATAATATAGAGGAAAATGTTTTAATTTCAAACCTTGAAGTAAGAATTGTCAAACTTCAACCACTTCTCTGTCCAAGACTGTCCACCTGGTGCTCCAGGCCCATCTTTCTGTAATGATACAGATGTAAATTATAATATTATTTTTAATAATAAATATGATTGCTGCTGCTGCTGCTATTTAGTACTAACTAGACATATGATTGTCAAATGTCAAGCTACATTAAGATAATGGCATGTATGTCATAGAATGAAAAGAGCAATTCCTTGTAAAATGCACAATTCAGTCAAAGTCCATTGTGAGCATAGATGATGTGTGAAGACATTTACAAGTTATGAAAGCTACTTCTAAGTAGACTATGCCACTAGCTGTTCCACTTCAATTACAGTACATTACGGCAAAGAACCAGCAAATCTTTGCCTTTACAGCTTGTAATTGTGTAGTAGACCAACTCAACTAAAAGTTTAATATGATAGTTGAACACCTAATATTAACCTTGTACTAACTCATCCCCTCGCGTGCAAGCCTATTAGTCTATGTGCAGTGGAACAACTCAACTAAAAGTATACGCTATAGTTGAACATCTAAGATTAACCTTATACTCTAACACATCTTTTCACGTGCAAGTCTATTATCGTCTTACCTGCAGTCCATGCTCACTTTTCATCTTGCTTTATGCAAGGAATTTTAACATTTCAATCGGGGTGGCGGCAGGATTCAAAATTATGACCTCTCCATGTACAAGGCTCTAATACCATGTAGAGGACCAACTCAACTAGAATTTTAAGTTGATAGTTGAAGGTCCAATATTAAATTTATACTATAACAAATGGTAAAGAGGTAACCTATTGGCCCTGAACAATGCCCCTACGTGCATAGTTTTAATTCCACAATAATATTCTCAATGCTAGTAAATTGGCAGTATCACGTATTCTAAATTTAAATTTGGGTCCAACCGGTGTCAATGTTCATGGATTTTTTCATCAGAAGAAGCAGACTAAATACCGTGTACTTTGTCTCCGGCTTGCCCCAACCACTACGCTCTGGTCTAGACCTTCCCAGTGTATGTGCACCAGATAATGCAACTATTTCCTGTAGATAAAAAAAGACCCATAAAATAAATATCACAGATGCATTAACAACATACAAAGCAAGGCAAGTAAAATAGGAGTTACCTTGTCATTCAATCCCATCCTGTAGAATACTTCTCGCAGATGATCAGCAGGTGATGGTGGGCCAGCATCTACACATCAGAAAAAATATTTACAAGTTAGTTGGAAAGGTGAAGACACATGGCCAAAAAATCGGGTGTTACAGAATTGAGAGGAAGTTGATAAGTTTTACCAAAATAAAACAGCAATTTGACTTGTGCAGAATCAAAAAATAAAAGAAAAGATTAAAAGTAAAAAAATGAATGCAATTGTAATCCTTGTTGCAACCATATCACATGTAAGTAACAACTAGTTTAAATGGCAGTAAAAATGTCCCAATGCTCGCGTAAAAGAAATGCCAAAATATACCTACGTAAAGTATGTGTTGCATGTCTAATGCCCTCAAGCAGGCATCTCACTTTACAGTGAATGAATTACTAATCATTTCTTCCTCTAATTAACTCTTCATAAGGCTGATAAGTTTTCATATCTCTAGAGTAATGAGGCAAACTCCTCAGCCCAGATAAGAGAATAAGATTTGTAGAATAAGGCATGAAAGTTACATAGAACAGCCTTATTTAAAAGGTGGTTATCTCTATTTGGTGTCACATAACCCCAAAAAAAAAAAAAAAAAAAAAAAAAGATCAGCTACATGTCACGAATTTTAAAATCTATCCATGGATAAATCAAGAGAAAGCACTCTCCAAATAATAACATCAAATAGATGAACAATCCACTTACCAGGAAGCCTTCCTTCTTCTGGGCATTGTTCGGGTCCAGAGACATCCACTCTTCCATACTTCATGGGGATTTTTGGACCACCAGCCTCCTGACATTTCCAAGAAATCAATTAGCATCACCATTCCAGAACTCATAGATTTCATTAATATTAATAACAGATTAAGAGAAAAACCTCCACAGCTGTAGCACTAGCCAACTGGAATAAGTCTGCGTATGTAACCCCAGAATACTTATCTTTGATTGGCTGAAGAAGTTTCAGTGCATTCACCAGACCTGCAATGAGAGCTTATGAGGCACAATGTAATCACAACCAAACTAAGGTACCAAAAATTTCATATCATTACCTGCATTGGCTCCATGTTTTAGCTCAACTTCAAATCTAAGGCTTCCATTAGCTCCACCTCTTTGTGGCCACTCTTGTATGTTCTTGTTGTAAGTACCAGCATCATGCCATCCTAGGCGAACCTGAGGAAAAGAAACTTTTCAACTTACCTTAATGGAACCTAACTCGGTGTGCCAGGCAGAGCAATAGACAAGTAAAAATATATATACTAGAGAGAGATGTTATAGTATATTCCTTCTTCACTATCTACTATTCCTTAGAACATATTGTGAAGTCTTTGGGGGTAACAGGAGAAATTTTGAAGGGTATAGAGCTTTGAGTTCATGATTCAATTCTTCATTTCTTTCCCCACCCGTTTGTTTGGATGACTACTAGATCCAAGCTTCCCATGGCTTTTTCTCAACTTTCTGGGTTTGCTCCTGGTTTACTTTGTAATTTTTATCATGGAAAAATGGAGGGAAGAAAAATGGGCTAGAAGAAAGTAGGGAAGGAAGTTTATTTTCTTTTCAATTTACCATTCTCCCAACCAAACAACATGGTGGAAAATTTCTTTAGTTTTCCTCTCTATTTTTTCTCACTCCTGTTTTTCCATGCTCCTCAGTCCTTACTAACAAAGCCTTTGGGTTGCACACCTCCTTTGCAATGGATTTCATGTCAGTTTCCCCTTCAATTGATAGCTCTTACTTGTATAAAAACAAAACTATTCTTCATTATGTAATTAACATTATAAAATACAAGAACTAAGAAGTGCTAACATGGTAACAACCACATAACTATTGCTAGTAGCATAATTACTCCAAAACCAGCTGACAAACCAAAAGATGTGAACTTCTGAAAAGTGTTTTTCAATACAAACTAGTCAATTGATTGCAATCCCAACTTACTTTGTTGCAATTTACCATGGTCTAATATTGCTATTATACATTTCTAAAGTTCATCCAGCATTTTCTTTGCACTCCCCATGCAATACAATTTTATTTACCCCAGTTAAAAATTTAATATCAGAGAATGAGAATTGCACTATTATAAATAAGAGATAAAAAGAAAAGGAAAAGTCCATTAAACTATCCAAACTAATAAATTATGACTAAGAAAAAGGTTTAATCTGAGAAGTAAAAAGAAAAAAATTATGACTAACATAGGCAAAGCCTTACACCCTGTTATGCATCTATGAACATAAGAAAGAAAAAAATAATTTTGATACTCTTAAATATAAATAAAAGGGTTAATTGGTTTGCCTCCCTTGGACTGATTTTTTTTTTTTTTTTTTTTGCTTTATCCCCTAATTAGGTTATAGCATGGTTTGAGCCCTTTAGCTCATCTATTTTTTTGAATTAAACTCACGTTATTGGTTGTAGCCGATTTTAATGTGTCACATCATCATGCCACCTAAGATTTTAGAACATGTCAGCGGTACGCATTAGACTCCAACTGTGATAGATGAAACAATAACGTTTCATTTTATTTTTTTGAGGTAAGAACGCCTAAACAACATCGTTTCAGGTGTGTTTATTTCAAAAAATGATATGTTTTTGTTCCATCTATCGCAACTAGAGGATGACATGGACTCAATTCTTAGGTAATAGGACAATGACATATCACTCTAAGCTGACGTGGCACATCAAAATCAGTTACAACCAATAGCGTGGGTTTAATTGAAAAAAAATATGAGTTCAAGGGTTTAAACCATGCTAAACCCTAATTAGGGGCTAAAGCAAATTTTTTTTTAAAAAAATCCAGGGGAGGCAAAACCATATAACCCTAAATAAAAACATGAAACATTGTTTCAAATCCCTGCTTATTTCCCTAATTTCCAATTAAAGAATAATAAATACTATGACCAGCAGCACTTAGTTCACACATCAGAATGTCACCATTCCCTGGTTTCAGGAAACTGCTAGTTCCATCCAGCTCCAAATCCAACATGCTGCCAGCCAACCACAAATAATATTCATTTGATTGAAGAAAATCAACTCTATCATGAAGTACAAGGTCTGACTGCAGTTCAATTCAAATACAATGCGAACAGCACATAAAGCTGTGCCATATAATACCATGCTAGATTGCTAGGGTTTAAATCTAAATTCACACAACACAATTTATTAACTCCACATATACTAAAACCACAAAGGAAATTGCTACTGCTGATCGTATCACTGAACTGTACACCAAATCCAAATCACACTATCACGAACCAAACACAAAACGCATAAAGAAACACAGACCAGAAGAGGATGGCAAAACTTAGTCCTGAGGAGCTCCTTGATCTCCTCCTTGGCACTCTTCAGCTGGCTAGGATCCGAGGCCGAGCACCTGATGCCACTCGCCGCGCCGGTGCTGTATCCTCCTCTGGACACAAGAACAGCCGACGATCTCTTCTGGTAAACAAAACCGCAGCAAAACATTGACACACGCTACAACTTGCTCAAACATTTTCACCGATAAAAAGATGAAAAACGAAAAAGGTACCTGGTTGTTGAGGAAGAGGTGGGAGACGAGAGGAGCGGAGCGGAGGCATTTGAGGGAGAGAGGGGAAGAGGAGGCGAGAGGGAGCCTGGGAGTGGAGGCGGAGGGCAAGAGGAGGCGGGAGGAAGTGGCGGCGCCAGCGAGAGAAGCCATGGGAGGTGGTGGTGGCGATTGTGGAGTGAGTGAGAATGAGAAATGCGATGATGCCATGTAACGAAATTGGTAGCTTATTAAGGAAGTGATGTGCCACGATTCGCTTCGCTACTGCCTCTCGTTTCGCTTTCGTGGATTTGGCTACACCTCACACACACGATGCCACACGACCTGAGACTGTTTGGGAAGAGGGCTCTCTTTGTCTGGGACCTGTTTATGTCCCTATCCTAACTTCAAGAGGCACTTCTTGTTCTTGAAATTAATTAATCTACCAGTGGGTTGGTGGGGTCAAAGTTTCCGACTAGGATTAGGTGACTCTTTTTTTTTTTTTTTTTCTCTGTTCAGCTTTTGTTTGTTTTGAGAGTTGTTATTTTCTTTTCTTTTATTTTTATAAATTATTTTATTTTCATAATAATATTAAAAAATTTAAAAATCCACGTCAGCATCAAAATTTGACATATCAGGCATTTTCACATCTTAGCAGACCACGTCAGTATATTTTTGCCATTTCATCACATCTTTATCCATGTCAACGTCGGCTAATGGAGAGACGGACATTGACGGTGGACACTCTATTTGGTATAACTCCGATACAATAAAAGTTTGGGCACCAAAATTACTTTTAATCCTTTTTTTTTTCTTCCCTGTTTTGTTTTAGGTTAAATGTTTCTACACCCTATGAACATGTTCTCATTTTAGAGCCAGCCTATATTTGGAATTTTCACTTGTTTTTTCCTTTGGATTTATAATTTATTTTTTTAATTTAGTCTTAATGACCTGTAATCATATGTTACTACCGCACACGTCATCTCGTCCCTGACTATGCCACCTCACCCACATGATTAACCTAACTCATATCAAAACGATGTGTTTTGTATCAAATTGCCGTTTTGCACTTGTTCTTCTTCCCCTACACTTGAAGAAGTCTAATTGCTCTACTAAGCTTCACGGTATTAGCTGTTGAACTGAAGTCCATTTGATATAAGAATGCTCAGCCTTAGCACCTTTTCCATTCACCACCTCCAAAACCAAATTGGCCCAAATAACACTTGTTCTGATCTCCACCCATATACTCTCAACTACACCAATCTCTCCTCCATCCTCCACCAACACACTCGGATTCGTTACCGGCAATATATTTGATCCCACATCCCTACTCTCCACCGAGAAAAACTTCAAATGGATTGGATTTTTCACTCTACACCATGCTGGAACATACACCGCAGTCAAATTTGGCGCACCCATTCCATTAATGGACTTAAAACAAATTACCCAATTGTAAACCAGTTACAATTGGAAGACCCTTAGTAGATATTCTCCGAAGATATATCTAGCAAGCTACCCACGTAAACCCAATCGGGAAATTAGAAGACGAACTCACTATGTGACCATATACAATCACCAAATTCGGGAACTGGGTTCACCAAGTTTTGAGGAAGGACAAGAAGTGATGAGTAATTTGATATTAAAAAAACATAGTTTTGATATGGGCTGAGTTAATCATGTGGTTGATGTGGCACATAAATATGATATGGCATAGTGAGGTGGCAAGGGCGAGATGATATGTGCGGTAGGCGGTAGCAACATGTGATTACATGTTATTAGGATTAAACTAAAAACACTACAAGTCTAAGGGGGATAACAAGCGAAAATCTTAAATATAGGTCAACTCTAAAATGAGAACAAGTCCAGGGTGTCTCGAAACATTGAACCCTTTTGTTTGTTTGTTTGTTTTGAATTTTGGGATATTTTAATAGATAATGATTGTTTTGGTTATCAAAGTTTGATCAAATTATCTATGTAGTACTTAATTTGAAACTAGTTAGTTTAATACTCAATTTAAAGTTTACATAACTTAAGTAGTACCTACTTTAACATCATTAAATATTTCATTTATTTTATCATAAGATGACAATATATAGGTGATGTGGCACCACATAAGATATCTTAAGTGTAGTAAAATTTATAAAAAAAAAAATATAAAGAGATTGAAAAAAAAAATCATAAATTTAAAGTCAAGTTTATTACCAATACTTAGAGGTGATAATCATAATAAATTTAGTTTGAATTTCGGTTTGAAACATGAGATTTAATCAAATTGAAAAAAGATTAAACCAAATATTTTATAAAGAGGACCTTTGTATCATATAAAATTTAGATTTATAGTGTAATAAATGAGAGGATTTTTTTGATTAAATTCTATCATATCCGATTTGAACTTGATCGGTCATATTTTTTGAATTGGAGTTTGGGTACCACCGAATTTAGATCCAAGTTGTCATGCCTAAGTTAAAGTATAGTTATGCATTATAATTTAGCTGAAGACGGTTACATGCATATTGTTTATGTTCTAAATTGCTTGATAAACAAATGGAAAATATAGCACATGCTTACAAATTAGAGGCTCAAATCATATTTAAGTATTTAATTTGTGATTTTTTTATTAGTTAAAATGATTACTCGCTTGGTTTTAATATATATTTTTTTATCTAATATTTACGACAATCTGTAGTCAAATCATATTTAAGTATTTAATTTGTGATGTTTTTTAATTAGTTAAAATGATTACTCGCTTGGTTTTGATATATATTTTTTGATCTAACATTTACGACAATCTGTAGTTGCGATCTCAAACTTGTACTATATTTTATATAATAATAGAAAAAACAAATAATGTGTGATGATACATTATTGGTAGAGCTGGCAATCTAGATCTGAATCCGCGAGCATCTCGAAATCCAATCGAGAAAAATATGATCTAGTTGGAAAAAATTCAATCTAATTCAATCTGAATTATTATCAGATCAGATCACATGTTTCAATTTGAAATCCGATCCAACCGATTACCACTTTTAATTATTAGTAAGAAACTTGACTTGAAAATTATGATTTTGTTTCAATCTCTTTGTTTGATTTATTTATAGTTTATTACATGTAGGCTATTTTATGTGGCGCCACATCACCAATATATTGTCACCTCATTATCTAACGGTATTAGGGTAAATACTACTTAGGCTATGTAAACTTGAAACTAAGTGTCAAATTTACTAAATTTCAAATTAAGTATTACTTAAACAATTTGATCAACTTTGATAACCAAAATGACCGTTGTCTCATATTGTAATACATTTAAATACATAGTAGTTTTTTAACCAATCAATGTTTTGGTCTTTTATCTATCTGGCATTTTCTACAAAATAATGTGATAATAAATAAGATATGATGTATCAAATATCTTAGTGATGATTAGACTAAATCACAATATGTAACATATACAATATATTTTATAAAACATAAATTTGACATTTTGCGCATAAAATTCTTGAAATAGGCATTGGTATCATATGTATGTTAAATTATTATTTGTTAAAAATAATTTTAAACAACTGAAATATAAAATATAAATCAAATATGGTGGTTGCCACGTCACTTCATACATAGAAGTGTGTACAAAGTTTGTGATATTCATCATTTTACTTTATTATTTAGGTAATATATAAATCACTATTTTTTTAAAATAAACTAATTTCATATAACTGAGTTAAAACGAAAAACAAAGCGTTCAAAATTATCATCGGGACATAACCCGGTTCATAAAAACAATAGTCAGACATAACAAAAAATGTTCTCTGATTGCCTCTTGAATAACCTTCACTTTCGTACATGTATATGGTCAAGGTCATCAATTTTCGGTTTTCTATCTTCAACCTTCGACACTCTTCGCAAAGATATATAATCACTTGTGCATATTGAGGATATGGCTGTGGATCGTACCACTCCCAATATTTACAACCATTCTTCAATACTGAATTATCCTTGTTCAGGATTACTCAACAATATTAATAAAATAATGAATCGCAATAAAAATACCTTTTTCAAACAACAATGAGTCCATGATCCATGAAGTTATACGAGGTGCTCTTCTACCGCACCTGCATGGGACTACTTCACCTTCATATGCAAGTATCTCTCACGTTTGTATTTTCTCATTTTGATTGTCACTACTTTTGAAGATTTTTTTTGCACTTAACAATATTCACTATATTGTTGTGTTAATAGTAAATTTTAGGGTTAATAAGCGAGATAAAGTCCCTTTCAAGCAGTGGTGGAGCCAGACTTGAAGGAAAGGGTAGAGAAAAAAAAATTTTATAGACCAAATTAATATAAATTTTATGTGTTGGTATGGACTTTTTTTTTATTGAGTTCATATGTGTCTTTTAATTGTATTTTTCTTTTATTGTAAATCTATTAGAAGTATATAGAGATTATGAATGACATGTTTAAATATAAGGAAAAAACTACACAACCTTACGAAAAGAACGAAGAAAAAAACTAATTCAATAATTCTTTAAAATCAAAATAAAATATTACTTTATGGTAAAAAAATTCAAATATTACTATTAAATATTATTTTTGGTACCCAACTTCGCTCGGGTTTTCGCACTAAATAATTTATTAATGTTGACTAATCACTATTATGAAAAATAAATTTGATTGTATTTCTCTAGAATAAATAGGTTATCACATTTTTTAATTGTTTGACCGACTAAATCGGTTTACAAATAATACGATCGATTTCAATCGGTTTGGTGAATAATTTTTTATCTTAATTTGAAATATTGAGCATTACCGGTCAGTACGCCCACTAGTCAACTTAATTTGCTCGGGTCTACATTATTATAGTGTATTAAAATTATTTAATAATATCAATGTTGA
>JAYMTE010001302.1:0-13767 GCA_036897545.1 Pelargonium fulgidum
ATCCTTCAACTATCTCATTTCTTAACCTGTTAAATTCTCTTATTGCTGAAGAAAAAGATGTCAGTGATAGAGGGCTTAGGTACGTCATTAAATTCTTTCTTATTCTTTGAATGTTTTTAATCTTCTCTCTGCATGCTCACTGTAATTCAAAGGGCTGTTTGGCAGATTCATTGGGATATTTAGGTTCATATATGATCATGTGTTCGGGCCATTTCCTCAAAGAGCTTTTGCAGACCCTTGTGAGAAATGGCAGTTGGTTGTTGCTTGTCTTCAACATTTTCACATGTGAGTGGGTCGTAATCTGGAACCTCCTCGTATAGTTTTGTGTGTTTCTAATCTTGTACTTCTCTTACTTTTGGTTGTTACCTTTCATCTTTCTGTTGTCGTTGATTTTTCTTTTTGCTGTTCTGCTTTAAATTTTTGAAGTCTTCATATGAGCGAATGTTTGCATATCATGGGATATACTGTGTAGGATTCTAAACATGTATGAGATCAAAGATGAAGACATTGATAGTGTTTTTGACCGGTCGCAACTTTCAACGTCAACTCAAACATCTTCTCTCCAGATGCAGCTTCCTGTACTGGAGTTGCTAAAAGTAGGTGTTTATTATTGCTGCTTGTTCACATTATATATGATTCTGTAGTTGTTTGTGTGCAACATGTTCTCTCATACACGATGACTTGGTATGAGTTTAGCTTTATATACTTTTAAAATGATACTTAAGCTATGTTTTGAAGTTGACACATATATGCGTTTGCTTATTATTGTTATTCTCTTAATTCTGTTTTTGTCATGGCTAGGATTTTATGAGTGGAAAATCTGTGTTTCGGAATATCATGGGTATTTTAATGCCTGGTGTCAATGCCATCATTACTGAGCGAACTAATGAAATTTATGGGCAACTTATGGAGAAGGCTGTGCTGCTTTCACTGGAAATTATAATACTTGTCTTGGAGAAGGATTTAGTTGTTTCTGATTATTGGCGCCCTTTGTACCAGGTAACCATTGTTGATTTAGCTTTTCTTCTTCATTTGATTGATATATAATTTATATGAGATGTTTTATATTGTGCAGGTTCCCACAGTTTCCAATCCTTGATTTTTTTTGTTTATCCTTGTGCCTTCACCTTTCTTTTTGAATCTCCTGCATTTGATTTGAGGTCTTTAGACTGTATGCTAAAAACTGATTTGAAGACTGAAAGTAAATAATCGAGCATTGACATGCCTTGTCAAATGATTAAACCAAAGCTATGAGGGTTTTGGTTTATAGAAAACAGACTGTATGAGTGTATGCTAAAAACTGATTTGAAGATTGAAAGTAAATAATCGAGCATTGACATGCCTTTCTCAGATTATTAAGCCAAAGCTATGTGGGTTTTGGTTATAGAAAACGGAGGAAGATCATCAGCATTATTTAGGGGCATATCCTGAATTGATATTCAAAGGGACTGGAAGGCCGTTTTGTTGTCGCTTTTTTGGTGTTTTTTTGGGTGTGGCTATCTTGTCCTCGTATATATTTCCTTTCAATGATTATTAACAAAAAATTCATTATCTTAATTGAAAAATGATCAAACCAAAGCAACGTAACAGGGAGGATATGTACGTGGATTTTTAGTTAATTATCTTAATACATGACATCATGTGTGTTTTTATCAGTGTGTTTCTGTGAGGAGTCCTACTCAGGAATTTTTCACCATTAGGCAGACCATAATTTATAGAAGGTCTCTTATCTACCTCTTTGCTAGAAAGCTAGGCTTTCCTGTGTCATTTATTTATATTTCAGATGTAATCACAATGTCTTCATCATATGTAATTTCAGTATGTCTTGGCTGGTAATTTGATGAAAATCTAAATGGATCATTAATGATTACCCTTAAAGCCAAAATGTGATGATGGGAAATCTGATACCTAACTAAGCTTGAATTTTTCTTTAGACTCTCAATTGACCCCAGAGCATGTTTTTGCAGTTACTAACTTGCCTACTTCCAGTGTATAATACTGAGTTTTAGTTAAGGCCTATCTAACTGTTGCTATTATATATATTTGACTTTATCAACTACTGTTTCCTACTTGCTTCTCACATGCAGCCTTTGGATGTCATTCTCTCTCAAGATCATAATCAAGTTGTAGCTTTGTTGGAGTTTGTTAGATATGATTTTCGACCACAAATTCAGCAATGCTCGATCAAGATCATGAGTATTCTAAGGCACTTCTGCTTTCAATTTCTATACATATTATGATTTACATTTCTTCCTCTTTATTTTTATGTTGACGGGGTTTGTGTTTGGAATAGATGCTTTGAGTTAGAATAATTGTGGCCTTGCCTAGGGTTAGTAATAGTTCAAATGAACTTCTGCTTGATGTTTGCAAAGTATATAAAATAACAAACTCATTTTATTTAAATTCTTTTGTATATTAGCTCTCGCATGGTTGGCCTTGTACAATTGCTTCTAAAATCAAATGCTGCGAGTTGTTTAATTGACGATTATGCGGCTTGTCTTGAGATACGATCAGAAGAGTGTCATGTTATAGAGAATCCCAATGATGATGTAGGCGTTCTCATTTTGCAGGTTCGTCCTTGTAGTCACGTCTTCCTCTTATATGTTTTCCCTGTTCTTTATAAATTATGAATGTTCCTATGTTTGCTTTAAAACTGATATTTATTTTTAACTTCCCAGCTTCTAATTGACAATATTAGTCGGCCAGCTCCAAATGTTACACATTTACTACTGAAGTTTTATCTTGATGTACCCATTGAGCGAACAGTTCTACAACCAAAATTTCATTACAGGTTTTTTCCGATTTACCTGATTCATACCTAAATTAATATCTATTTATCTCAATAGTTTCATGATCAGCATATTATATCATCTGCAGCTGCTTAAAGGTTATTCTTGAAATATTGGATAAGCTTTTAAAGCCAGATGTAAATGCATTGCTTCATGAATTTTCTTTTCAGGTTAGATACTACTCATCCGCTATTGTTCTGTTTCTTTTGCGTGCGCACATACAGACTGCGTTGGTTCTCTTATTTATTCTTGTACTGTGCAAAATGTCACTGTTTTTCTCATGCAGCTTCTTTACGAGTTATGTTCGGATCCACTAACATCTGGCCCTATAATGGATCTGTTGAGCAGTAAAAAGTATCAGTTCTTTGTAAAGGTGAATAATGTGCTGCAGTTGGCTATATTAATATCTTAAACTACATAATTCATGTGGAAGGGTCTTATTCCTTTATATTATTGTTCTTTTTTCAGTTAACAAATTCATTTCTCTTTATCATGGCAGCACCTAGATACGATTGGTATTACTCCACTTCCTAAACGTAATAGCAATCAGGCACTTCGCATTAGTTCACTTCATCAGGTTTGTTCCAAAATCTTAATATTTTTTTCCCTATCACATCATTCTCATAAACATTTTGCTGGTTACAATTTTGAGGTCAGACCGGCATTGCAAGGTATCTCTTCTTGCATGCATACCTACATCTTGTCAATCCTTTTGAGTCAATGAGTTCTTCATTTGCTGTTAAACTGAGGATACTTATAGAGGATTCTTTATTTCATGCTTTACCTGGTTCAATATTTATGATATTTATCCACATATTCAAATTAGTTGTTGTAAGAACCTACTTCTTTCTGAAGTTGGGATTTAGCTTTCTCTTCAGTGTAGGAGGCAGCATAAATTTTCTTGGGTGATGCTGACATTCTCCTTGCTTTAAGATATTGATGGAAATTTCATTGTCATAGCAAATGCCCACACTGTACACATTTTTCTGTACGTAAGCTAATTTTACCAGAAAGCCTGCTATGTATGCCTGCAGGATAATATCTATTGTGTGCAATGGTGTCTGCTTTAGGGAAAAAATAAACGATTTTGTATATCTTGTTACTTGCACTATAAAGAGTTTGCAGTATGTTTTATGTTCATCTTTAGTGTGATGAAGCAAAAAGAAGCGTATTTATTTATTTATGGTGTTGCATTAATGCATTCTGCACTCAATGTTTTGAAACCCGTTCTCATGTAGGGAGAATTATGCTCAATGTATTCTATATCTATGGGTTATCTATCTAATCTTGAAGTCTTTTGTTAGTTCTCTCAATTCTGGCATGGGATTATCCACCTAAGAAGTAGTTTTCTATTTTGATATACACTTACGTTCTGTCATTTTACAAGTTAATTAATGATTCTGGAGGTTTCTTACTATTGGGTATATGATTAATTCTCTTATTGCTTGGGTTTTTCTTTACACTTCCATAAGAGGGCATGGTTGCTGAAGCTTTTAGCATTGGAATTGCATGTTGGTGATATGAGTGTATCTACACATCGTGAGGCATCCCAAAGTATTCTCTCACATCTTTTTGGGCAAGACATTCTTGAGTTTGGACCTGATCGTGTGTCTGATTCATTAATTCTTCAAAATAATGCTGAACACGCTAGAACCAGATCTATCAGTAAGAGTAAGGTATACTTTGCTTTGATGGTTGCTTTCGTTTCATTATTACATATGGTTGCACGTTGGAATATTGTTTTAGTACTTTTGGGAATATTTGTTTGCTTATTTGTTATTTGAAGATTTCACCCTTGTTTTGAATTACATGGAGTTTCACCTGAAACACAAGAAACTTCCAAGTCTTGTGAATGTTTCAATATTTTGTTACCTAATGGCAGAAATCAATCATAATGTTTTTAAAGAGAAATGATAGGTTGGATGGGCCTCTTGGATTATTCAAATTTTGTATGATGATTCATTAACTTGTCATTGGTTTTTTGGGGTTTCACCTACATGAGATATTAAATTATTTAAGTGATTGTCTATTGGTTTTTCCCTCTTTTAGACTTACATCATTCAGTTTTCACTATATATTTTGTCTCAAAAGAATTTTATTTGATATAAACTTTCAAATATGGAACACTAGCGATCTAATCGGCAGAATTATAACAGAGCACACACTCTTATTGACCTAAAAACTAGATGGCATAAATCTTTGATGTTCTGTCATTGAATATACAATTTACTTCTATTTCAGAAACTTCCTGGTTCGAGGTTTGAGTGAACAGATGCCTTTTTAAGAGTAATTAGTTGGTCTTATGTTGCTATTAGAGCCCTAAATAATGATAACAGTAATTAAATGTGTAAATTATGGTGCTGAAATTATCTTCTGATTGCTTCTTTTGGGCTCAAATACAGGGGCTGGAGTTGCTTGAAGTTGTCCAATTTAGATCTCCAGATACTACAATAAAAATCTCTCAGGTTGTTTCGAACCTGAAGCACGACTTGCTGGTAATGCTTATGGATCCACCTGATTCCTTACATTGCATCTCATGTCCATCGTTCGACAATTGATCATTTAAGTTTTATAGGTTGAGGATATACTTGGGAATCCTTCAATATCTGGAAAAGGTGGTATTTATTATTATTCAGAGCGTGGGGACCGTCTAATTGATCTTGCTTCATTTCGTGACAAACTTTGGCAGGTTGGTTTCTTTAGGTAATTAAGTAAGAACCTGAGTGTTCATATCCTTTACTGGTGTACAGATAGAAAATTTGTTTCTAGTACTGATGTAGTTCATTGTTTCAGAAACTCAATAATGTTTATCCTGAGTCGAGTAACACCAGCAGTGAATTGGAGTTGAATGATGTGAGGGGGACGATTCAGCAGTTGCTGAGATGGGGATGGAAGTACAATAAGAACCTTGAGGAACAAGCTGCCCAACTTCATATGCTAACTGGTTGGGCACAGTTGGTAGAGGTTTATATCTTTCCTTCAATTATTGTTATGTCCCAAATTTTTTGAGTTGAGTTTCTAGGAGCTGAATATCCTATCAAATTTCATTATTTTGACTTCATGGCTGTCTGTGTTAATTGATTTTGCAGGTCTGTGTGTCTAGACGAATATCATCTCTTGAAAATCGATCTGAAATTTTGTTTCAGTAGGTCTACTTCTCATCATTAGTACTTCCTTCATCATGTAGGCATTTGCTAATTTATTCTTCCGGTGCTGACAGGGTTCTTGATGCCTCTCTTAGTTCCTCTGCTTCTCCTGACTGTTCCTTAAAGATGGCATTTATATTGAGCCAGGTATGACGGATCCAGCTTAACTTTATTCCACAATTTGCTGTTGCAGTTTGTCTACATTACCTTGTCATGTATTCTGGTTCACTTTACTTTGTTTGTGATGTCTCTAGGTTGCACTTACATGCATGGCCAAATTACGACATGAAAGATTTTCCTGCCCTGGTGGCTTAAATTCTGATAGTGTCACATTTCTTGATATAATAATGGTGAAACAACTATCAAATGGTGCTTGCCATTCCATATTGTTTAAGCTTATCATGGGGATCCTTAGACACGAATCATCAGAAGCCTTGAGGAGACGGTATGATCTCACATGTAAAGTCTATTATTCTTTATCGTGTTTTGTTTTTGTGGTCTGCAATTGACTTCCATTTGTTCTTGTTCTTCAGCCAATATGCATTGCTTCTTAGTTACTTTCAGTATTGTCAGCATATGCTTGATCCAGATGTTCCAACAAAAGTTCTGCAATACTTTATGCTTGATGAGCAAGATGGTGAAGAAGTGGATCTTGAGAAGGTGCCGTATTTCTGTATCTTTAACACAATTTATTATTTATTTTGCCATATTTATCTATTGATTGAAAAAAGTTGTGATAGATATATATTTTTGCTGCCTGCAGATTGATAAAGAACATGCAGAACTAGCTCGAGCTAATTTTTCTATTTTAAGGAAAGAGGCTCAAGCGATCTTGGATTTGGTGCGTCTTTGTTTCTCCTTTGAACATTTGGTGATTTTAATAATAACTAGTTGCCAGAACACTTCTAGAAAGTTATTGCTAGTTTTTGTGATATACATTTAATCCATGCAGAAATTAGAAGGATAGAAAGGCTTGTTTTTTTAATAAATTTCTTTAACTGCTATTAAAGACTAAACATGTGCTGTTTCTTAGGGTCAGTTTTGAGAATGGTTAAAGTATATTTTAATAAGATTGACTCTATTAATCTTCTTGATATGTCTGCTCTTAATTTTTGATAATACTGATAGTTTCTATTTATACTCAATTTTTCTGATTTTTTTTTTTCCTTTTTGATATCTACTCTACAGGTAATAAAGGATGCAAGTCAAGGCAGTGAACCTGGGAAGACTGTAGCACTCTATGTTCTGGATGCATTGATTTGTATTGACCATGAAAGATATTTCTTAGGCCAACTGCAAAGTAGGGGATTTCTGAGATCCTGCTTAATGAGCATAAGTAATACCTCACATCAGGTATTTATTTTTCTTGATTATCAATCACAGCTATACTATGAGAAGATGCTTCTATTCTAGGGACATCTGCTCTCATCTTGATGATGCAAGAAATAAGTATACTTTGAAGTTTCATTGGACATCATATAAAAGTTGGTTTTGATTCATCCTGAAATGAGAATGTCCCGTCTTTTGTTATTGCTATGTATCCTTTCTTGTATGATATGTTACTAATCATGTAGTTGCATTGATTTTTTTTTTTTTTTTGCATATCTTAGCAAATGCATCAATAAGTTTACGTTGTATATAGGACGGCAAACATTCAATAGAGTCGATGCAGCGTGCTTGCACTCTTGAGGCTGAACTTGCTTTACTGCTGAGAATTAGTCATAAGTATGCAAAATCGGGTGCCCAGGTTCTCTTTTCTATGGGTGCATTGGAGCATATAGCTTCTTTCAAGGCAATGAATTTGCAGGCAATGATAATTTCCTTCCTTCACATATGTGTAATATGTTTCATTTGGTTTTGTATGTACTAAAGCTAATCTATAATATCAGGGAAGTATGAGGCGAATTGACACCAAGCTGCGGAGGGATGTAGGTGTAGATGTTGACAAACAAAGAATGATCGTAACTCCTATGTTGAGATTGGTATTTTCCCTGACGTCACTGGTCTCCACATCTGAATTTTTAGAGGTCAGGATCACTCTAGTTCTGGTCTTGCTACTTTCATTTCAACTTCTGGTCTTGTACTTTTACATCGTAAATACTATGTGGTGCTCATTATTTTAGTACCATGTTTTTGATATCGATCTCTCTATTCTTGAAACTTTAAATAGTTCTAGTTGTTTTGGAGTAAAGCTGTTAATGTTTGACAGTGGAACCTAGGGTCATAGAACTACTATCTTTTTCCTTTTTTTTCTTGCCGTGACTGTGGTCTTTGGATATTATATGAGACTGCAGATTATTGAGGTTGCTCTATGCATCAATAGAAGAGATTATGCCCTTTTGATTCAAATTGTATCATGTCAAGGTTTTATTACAGCCAGCAATTTAAAACTTTATTAATAACAAGCTTCTAATCTTTTCTTATCCTTTGATGACGAACCAATTGGTTAATGGCTGATGATGTACAATGCTAATTACCTTTGAAGATTCTAGTTTCAATACCTCTTGTGATTATTTGTTTACATGACCATCCAGTATAGTTGCTATTTTTTCGTCTGCTCATCGTATTAGAACTGGTATCTGTTACTGGTAGTGGAGCCAGTTTCTATTCTTTTGTAGCCAATGAATTGCTGTACATAGATTCAAAATGTTTCTTGAGTGTGAAGGCCAACTGTATAGTTCTGTGTGGGTATTGTGTTTTCCGTTTAGATGCATGTTATATATTTAGTAGACGTAATCCCACATTTCTTGTAGGAGGCATTTATATGTTTGTTATACGAGAATTGGGAAACATTAATTTTAGCAGAGATCTATGTCAGGTAGTGGTATGTGGAGCCAGGGGGAGTTTTTGATTTGGTATTGTTTGAACTGAATCCAGACTAATAACACCATGATGCGATACTGTGTCTCAATAGCTTTAAGATAATGTTTACTCATGTTTGTGATTCAAATTCACCATTGGTAACTGTGGTATCCTGAATTTTTAACCTCGCTACATTTCTCATATGTATTGCAACTGCATCTATGCTATAAATAGCAGCAGCTCATGATCAAGTTGCATTTGGTTTCAAGTTCTGCTCTTGTACATAAATTTGATCACTTATTGTGTGCTCATTTTACTCAAGGTTAATGCCACCCTTTTCTTAGTAATCCCTCTATTTCTGCATGTTTTTAATAACCTTACGTTTTCTGAAAATAAAAATTGGGCTCTTTTACTAGCCTTTAATGGAAAATGATGTGTTTTAGGTGAAGAATAAAATTGTTTCTGAAGTTATAGATTTTGTCAAAGGACATCAGTTGCTTATCGATCAAGTGCTTCGTGTGGACTTTTTTGAAGCTGATGAGTTGACAAGGGAGCAGATCAATTTAGTTGTTGGTATACTCAGCAAGGTAAGTGGCTTATAGATGTTTTATAGCCTTGATTAGCTATTACCTGATTGGCAGCGTGTATAAGGCAGACTACGTTGAGTGGCTGGAAGATGAAACTTAGAAACCTATTACATGATTGATTAGCTCTATAGTCTATTCATAATGAGAATATATAGATGGCCTTAAAGGATTCATATCCTTTTCTATTTGACCCCTAGAAATTATGGCCTTGCTATATCATTTGTTAGCATTGTTATCTTGATATTTTTAGTATAAGACTCTTCAATGACACAAATATTCTGTCTTCTCATTTCTAATGTTTATTTTTTCAATAGGTCTGGCCTTATGAAGAGAGTGATGAATTTGGTTTTGTTCAAGGTCTTTTTGGTATGATGTGTATCCTCTTTTCCCGTGACTTGGAAGCCCTAGTTCCTGTGCGATCTGTAATACCTGTTGAGGTATGCATATCTGTTCACAAATCAGGTGTTTAAGAAATTAAGTTAAGATAAAATATTTTCTACTCAGTTCTTCATTATTTTATGGCATCTTAACAGAAACAGAGGAAGCTGGAACTGAACTCATTTCGACTGTGCTTTAGCCTGAGTACTTATCTGTATTTTTTGGTGACTAAGAAATCTCTGAGACTGCAGGTTTGTGTAAATGTTTCAGTTTCTGAATCAATAAAATTTGCTTGTATAGTTTGTATCTTTCTTTAATTGATTATGATCAATACCTAAACAGATGCATCCTTTCTGACTGATATGTTCTTCCACAGGTTTCAGATGGCCTTTCTGATTATTCATCTGTTGGATTGCAACAACCTACATTGTCTTTACTAGGTCGTCTTCTCGACTCTGTGACAACTGCTCTTGAAAGAGCTGCTGAGGAAAAATCCTTACTGATTAACAAGGTGAGATAGCACATCAAACAAATACTGCATTATCTTTTCCTTATCTTTAGTTTGCATAATCTCCCAATTATAAGTTGGAATCTTTTTAATTTTGATTATGGCCTGCAGATCCAATACATAAATGAACAGTCAAGGCAGGAGGTTGATGAAATAATCAATATGTGCGCTCCACAAGACATTCTTTTGTCTTCTGATGGTATACAGAAAAGGTATTTGTTTATCATCATTTTTGTGGGGACATATGATGGGATTGTCATACCTTCGTGTCTAGGATGACCTTTTGTTCTGCTTTATTGCATTTGGACTTGTTTGTTAGATGATACTGTTAGCTCTCTGTGCTGTCGTGAAAAATTTGCTATAGTATGCTGCCATGTGCATAACAATTTTCTTTTCTTTTCTCCATAAAGGTTAGTTACTGCTGTGTTTATTGAGGAAGTCTCGAGGACTTCAGAGAGTTGTAGACTTGTGGAACCATATGGTCTAACAATGTGGCTTGAAAATGATCTTTGTTCCTGTTGCATATGAGTTATAAACTTATAATATGTAGTTTTGACTCCATTTCCCTCATTTTTGCAGGAGGTATATAGCAATGGTTGAGATGTGTCGAGTTGCTGGCAATAGAGATCAGCTAATTACCTTGTTACTTCCACTCGCAGAACGTGTGCTTAACATCATCTTGATCCATTTTCAGGATGGGTACATAAATTCTCCTCGTATATCAATTCATTGTACATTTGCTGCTAAATGTTTTATTTTATTCAAGCTAATCTGAGTTTTTTGTCAGCTCTGTCATGTCTGATTCCTCCGGAACCATGAAAACAATTGCTTATGCTTCCGATTCTGAATTAAGACAAGACATATCTTTGTTGTGTGGAAAGTTACTCCCGACCTTAGAAAGACTTGAATTACTAAGTGAGGTATGGCATGATGCATATATTAAATTAGCGAAGTTTGGTTATATTAAATCTTAGACTATGAGTTCTTGAATGGGATTTACATTTTGCATGTCTTGGACTCTCACCCTGATTGTTAAATCAAACTCGGACAATGATGCCTGAGCTCAATTTGATTACATTTGGCCTTGTTCTAGCGGAATGTTCTGATTTCTGTCTACTATCACCCAAACAGTTTCAAGCTTTCATGCATCTTTTTTTTCCTTTTGGATTCTAGTTCTTGGTAATGTTTCTGACATGTTTGATTTACTGTTGCGCGACTTTACAGAATAAACTGGGCCACAGTCTGAAAGTTTTTGGTAGATTGGTTGCATCGCTTAAGGAATTGACAATTCAGCAGCTGTCTTAACAAGATACAAAGTCCCGGTCACAAAATGGAGTCCAATCCTGAATGATGCCGTGCCTTGAAATGAACTCTGTGCAGCCACTGAAGTCTTGATACACAAGGTTGAAGGGTAAATCTGGCATATGCATGCATATCTTCAATGTATTGAGCACATATAATTTACCCCCAATTCATTTAATGTAAATGCTTTGTCAAATGCATGTTTTTATGTCAAAATTGTTAGTGGTGTGCAAGGGATCGTATATCGGGATTCATCTCTACTTGTGTACTAGTATATGAATCATAAATCGAATGTTTTGAGACATTTATACATATCTTAATAAATTCACTCATCTATAGTCCAAAAACATTCCGTGATTCAGTGTTAGGATTTCAAGTTGCTCTTAGTGTCTTGTTTATTTTACAACATTTTTTGTCACACGCACATTAAGAAAAGAAAAGAGCCAAAAAGGAGGGAGAATAAACAACTTGCACTTACCAGCAACCTACACTTGGGAGAGCTTGCACTCTGACAAATATTGGAACAGGAGCTTATCCCTAGTACTTTACGTGGTTGCCAATCGGATTCTGCCAACCTGGTGTATCAAAAGCTTCCATAGCTTCAGTCAGTCTTTTTTTTGGAACCCTATTTGATATCAGAGTGAGAGAGTCTTGAAATTCATTTGGCTACAAACCATGTCAGGAGTATCAACAAGAGCCTATTAAGTTTGAAGACATTACTAAATCATAAGAAAGACGATTGCTAGTTCGTCTATTTGTAGATGAAGTTCTCGATAGAAAAATTAAAGTGTTCAAGGACAAAGGGTTGATACAGTGCAAATGTACAATGCATGAACAACAAAATCAAACGTAATCAACACTCAATCACAACACACAATCTCTAATGAACAATCCAAGAACAATAGAGATGAACAATCCAAGAACAATAGACCCAAGGGTCCACATCTTTATTGATCAAAGAATAGATCGCTTCTACAATGCATGTCTCATTCTTTATCTAACTAAATCCATAACAACCCGAACTGAGCTGGCTAACAAATTGCTGACTCTGCCAAACGGCTAAGCTTAAAATGCAAGCAACCCATTACGATATCGTATTGAACTCTAATCAAGTATATCAGTAAACGACATCGTCTAAACCAACAATTAACGATCACTATTAAAACGACACCGTCTTTTTCAGGGACTTATTAAAATGAAACGACAGCGTATTCTCCTTCTTCAATCTCTTCCAATATTGCCGTTAGAGTATATGCCCTCAGCTGGAATTACATAAAACTTGAGTTTCGTTGAAGGCATACAACTTGGTCTTTCAGGATTTCATGTTGATTCAAATTTATCTTTTTTCAGGTCAGTACACTTTCAAAATCGTCCAAGAAGTCCTCCTCCCTAAACTTCGCCACCCTTCTCGTCAAGTCCTAATTGTTGTTGTTAAACTTCTACCAGGAAATACAGCTGCCTCCCAATGTTCTCCCATCGACACTTTACAATATCAACGGTTAGTGAGAAGATTACTCGACACATATACGATTGTTCTACTTTCTCAACTCTTTGCTTATTTTATTTACATTTGTCAATTTTCTTCTTCTGCTTATTATCGGCAAAACTAACTTAAACTAGCACACAAGCGATGTTTACAAAATCACTCATTTATACTAGAGTCTCATCTAAATGGACGGTTATGATCTAAAGTTTAGAAACACTTTTTCAGTAGTTGAAATTTGCTATCAAGATAGTTCTTAAACTTCTAGCACTCTATATATAATTATCTGAACAATTCTAAAGTAACAGAAAGGAAGATTTGTAGAAAATTCTACATGTGGAGGGAAACTAGCAAGTTCCATGGTTCTTTTGGTGGAGCTAAAACGAATTGGGCCTTGTTTTTTTACTTTGGTCTTTAATTCATGTTATTCATTTTGCACATGACAATAATACATGTGCAAGTCTTGTATTTTCGGGCTATCCAAATTATTTTGAATTCTTTCACATTCGCTAGTGTTACCTTTTTACCGTCTCGAAAGAATTTGTGTGTCACGTACATTCAATTTATGACATTCAACCTTTCGCATAGCATAACATGAGAAATGTAAGGATGCTTAATCATTTTTATATAAGTTTATAGAAATTAATAATAAACTAGCTTAACTTAAAAAAAAAAGGGTTAATTATAGATAACTCATATGAACTATCCACATAAAACAAATACATCTCCTAAACTTTGTTTTGTGATAGATAGCACCCTAAACATTTTGTTT
>JAYMTE010001303.1:0-13767 GCA_036897545.1 Pelargonium fulgidum
AAAAGTTCAGGGGTCCCAAAGTTCACCAAAAAACCTTAGGGTATCTAGTTCAAAAACATGTAAAACATAGGGTATCCATCAGTAATTACCCCTATGTTTTAATAACCTATTATTGTTAAAGTTAGAGCCAGCAATTTGAGTTTCCGATTAAATAAACTTAATTCAGACCGAGAGAGATGTGAGTTATGAATCAGTTTGATATGCGAGTTTTACGTACGAGTGATTGCAAATTAATCCGACTTGATGCATAATTTTTTTTCAATGTCAAACTCGATCCAACCAAATAATCTATTATTTCAATCACTCTATATTATTAGATGAGACTCAGGGAGAGCACAACAAATTGGATTTGGGTAGGTGCTATGTGCCTTATTAAGACGTGATATAATCGCTAATTCGTGGTACGTCTAACTCTTGAAAGATTGACTAAATCTCAACCGTTAACCACGTGTTGATAATTTTGTGTGTGCCTATTAATTACTTAGCTTTAAACACAAGCTAAATACTTGATTGTTAGAAGACTATAGTTGGTGTAGAAATAACAAGGTTGAAACAAAGAGATAACAACCAATTTAAGCTCGACAAATGGTTGTTCAATACAAATAACCGATTGTAAATGATCAACTATTATAATTTTTATATAATGTAATTTAGAAAAGAATATCCAACCATTTAATCATAACAATCCACTATGCATATAATACGAAAAATTTCTGCATTATTTTTAAAATCAAAACAAGTTATATCGAATTTGAAAGGGAACCATACTACAAAAATGAGTAATGTTCTTTTAAAAACTACTTATGACTGACCTATGTCTGCAACTGAAACCGATATAGGTGTCTTGGGCTCGCCATATAGACGTGCACAATTTTATTATTAGTTACAGACGTATATCTACGAGTCGATATAACTTTTCCTTTCCTAAAGTGTTACCAAACAGTCTCTTAGTCCAAATTTGACAGATCAATGAGAGAGAATAAAACTAAAAACAAAAGGAGAAAATTACAACAAAATAGAATAAAAAATAAAGGTTGGTGGCCTGTGCTTGCTCTGCAAGGAATCAAAAATCGTCTTTTCAAGTACAATACCATATATAACTACCATATGTTTGGGTCCTTTCGCAGCACAACTGTCTGCTCCTGCTCGAAACTGTGAAAGAAAAAAAAAAAAAAACATTTAATTTCCAGAAGCCCAGAAAATCGCAGCTTCCAAGCCGTCTGGGCTTGTTCATCTTTTTGGTAATTATATAAAATCTTCACTATTTTCCCTTATTTTCTTTCCTTAATAATTGATTTTATTGCTTTGTGAGCTGTGTCCATCTTTATCCACAATTTTTTGACATATTTTATACTATAATTTATGGGTGGTTGAGTTGATACATCTGGTAACTTACATGTACACCTCCGTCGCCGTCGCCGTCTCCGTCTTCCACCAAATCCATTAACTCACTCTCTTTTTCATTTTCATTAATTTTGCGTGCATCTCTAGCTTTTGTTTTGGTTTTGAGGTTATCTTGGTGTAAAAACGCATATTAATGAGTTGATTGTGGGAGCTTCCTACTGGTAGTGATTCTGAGAAACATGGGGGCACGTAATTGAAGTGTTTAGGGTTCATTGCATACAATATAAACATTAAATTATGGTTGGCATTTTGTCATTTTGATTTTTGAGGTGGGGATGTGAATTTGCTAGGCTTGTCTCAGAGGAGTTAATAAAAGCAAAATTGAATTTTGAAGTGAATTGGGGGGGTGGGGGAGTGGGTGAATCTTTCAATTTAAGAAGTGGGTTAGTGTTTGAAGAATGATTTGTATTAACCATGAAAAATATTGTAACCTAATTGAGATGAGCTACCATTCAGAAGGTAAGGAGTTGTATTGATAAATTGGCATATGGTTTGGTTAGATGCTGCAAGGATGGATGGTTTTGCCATGCTGGCTTCAATTTCTTTTTCTTTTTCTTTTTTCTTCTTAGAATGGCATTGGGTTGATAACTGTTGCTGCTTTTCTCATGACGGCATTAAGCATTGATAAAGGAATGAGATCGACTTCTAGATAGTTCAAGCCTTCTAGGTCTAAATGTGTATGCTCTCTATCATAATGTAAGGTGATCAATAATTATTTATAATACATATAGAAGTCCTATTATCATAGCTTAGGATTCCTATGCAACATTGGAAGGATGCATTGTTATCTTATCCTAATTGGCTTAAGTTTTCCCCTGACCTGTCTATGTTCTAGTTTATACTTTTATTTGTCACAAGACATCTGATAAATATGAAAATGATTTAAAGGTTAATGCTTATGGATGAATGTCTAAATCTTTACAAGTCCTTTGTGGACATATGTCTGATATACATACAAGGCCTTGATATGAATGAGGACCAAGCAACAGTGTTTCCCTGTTCATTCATATTAAACAAGAACAAGAGGTAGAACATTCTTCTATCCAAACAAGTGGAGGATATTTTATTATTTTGTTTTCTGAAAAAATACCCATCGGTTACTTTGTTGCTGGTAAACTGTTTCACGTATCTCCATTCACAATACATCATTTATCCAGCCAATGGAATGTGTGTTTGTGGTTTTTATTTTTCTCCCCTGGCCGTGGTAAGAAATCAGAGTTATACATAGATTCTAAACCATAGGTAAAAAAGAGTTAATACATGATTGAAGTCTGTGGTAGAGGTTATTGATGCATTTTCACGCATAGATGGTAACATATATGTGAAGGAATTATTTGAGGGAATGACTTGTATGTGATAAAGAGCCTGAAACAACAGTTATTCTCTGTAAATGTTTTGGAGCATAATATCTCAGGTTAATATTATAAAGGATCCTCTAACTGTACTCGCATATCATATTTGATCCCCTAAATATTTTTGAAATCACCGTTGATCCTTCTATTCGATCTCATCGCCATCGATAAAAAATAAATCTTTCGTCTTGTACAAATTTTGCATACGTCTTATCCTCCATTAATTGAGTGCATGTGCAAAATATGAGATTAAATGGAATTTAAGTTGTCGGTTAAAATTTATAAATAAATAAAATTAGATTTTGGGATACTAGATGTTGAGATAGAATAGTTGAAGGGTCAATGACGATTGAAAAAAAGAAAGTTGGAAGATCATTGGAGAGTATATCCCTCATATCTTAACAGCAAGTTGGATCTGTATGGGTTCTTTCTCCGTACTGCACCCTTTAGAAGTTAGAACTCAGCTAGTCCAGTAAGTCAATAACCAATGTAAGTTAGTTATCTCATATCAATTCAATTTTTTTTTCCCTTCCAGTGGTCTTTCTTATTATCAATTAAAACTAGTATAGGCTTATGTCAGGGATTCTATTAAATAAGGTGATTGTTCCTGCATGTTCACCCACTGAGTGATAAGTATCTTAATTTTACTTGAACTCTACGTTCTATTGTTTAGGCCCTGGCATATAATAAAATTGTTATACACTTGCTTTGCTCATGGTTCTTTTTGGTTTGTTCATGTTTTAGACAGAAAAGCTTTTAAAGTTGAATCCGGAACAGTCAGCAATCATGTCTGAGAAGGAGCAAGTTGTGGCAAATGACACACAGTCCTCTCTAATAGAGCAACTTGGCAAGGCATTTACTGAACTGGAAGCTTGCAAAAATGCTCCTGACGACAAGGTTCAATGGGTGGAAATTGAAGAACATTTTCGCAACCTTGAGATAATGCTGAAGAAGAAATCTGATGAGCTAGAAGCTAGGGAGAAGGAACTTGAAGAGAAAGAAGCTGAAACTTGGGCACTGGTCTCAGAGAGAGAGGCAGCTGTTATCGCTAAAGAGCAAGACCTGCAAGATCGAGTACAGGAGCTAAAAGATGCAGCTGTTGCAGTCATTGCGGAAGCACGAGCAACTCACATGCCAACCCCTTCAGAGCTTGTTGATGGGGACAATAAAGAAAGCAAGGTAAGCAGCTCTCTTGGTGATCCAAATTCCCCAGAGGAGGAGTTTCTTCATAAAACAAGTGAAAATGGTGAAGGTATGGCTGTAGAGGTTAAGCCACGCCCCGAGCTTACCCAAATTTGTGAGCAGATGGATGCAAAAGCGCTTCTGAATTTTACTGTGGAGTATCTAAAAAAATTATACGTAATTCGTGACGAACTTTCTGTTGCACTAGAAAGTGCTACTGACCCGGCCCGTTTGGTGCTGGATACATTGGAGGGGTTTTACCCTCCTGATGAAACTTACCAATCAGGGGATAATGGGAATGCTGCCCTTCAGGGCATGCGCAAATCATGTATTATGTTTTTGGGAGCCATGCATGCCTTGTTGGCAAGGGTTGGCCCAGGTGCTGATCACCTTCTGAACCCTGAAATAAAGCAGCAAGCCAAGGCAATTGCTGATGATTGGAAGCCTAAATTGGCTGGTCCAGGCATAGATGCTACCAATGGAAATTCATTGGAAGCGGAGGCATTCTTGCAGCTTATCGCAACTTTTAATATTGCTTCAGAGTTTGATGAAGAAGAACTCTGCAAGCTTGTTCTTGCAGTTGCTCGCCGCAGGCAGGCACCTCAGCTCTGCCATTCTCTTGGGTTAACACACAAAATGCCAGGTTGGTGTCCCATTTACTAACTGACCTGACCATGTCTGGAGACTGGAAAGTTCTTTCTGCTAGATATCTGTTATGCTTTGTTCCTATAGGGCATTATAGCATGCCAATTCACTTCGAGAAATAGACACAAATAGTGGTAATTTGAAATGTATGGCTTTGTTGGGTGTGTATCTATAGAATCCAAAGAAGGCATTCCATTATTGCATTTGATTTTAGCTGAGCTATTACTTTTTGTACAGCTGTTATCGAAACTTTGATCAACGGTGGCAGACAGATAGATGCTGTTCATTTTATTCACGCCTTCCAGCTCACTGAAAGTTTCCCTCCTGTGCCTCTTTTGAAGACTTACTTGAAGGACTTGAGGAGGAACTCGCAAGGAAAGGGTTGGAACTCAGAAGATGCTAATGCTGTGCGGGTAAGTTTACACCTACAGTAGATTATTAACCAGCATGTATGGATTCTCATTTATCAACTACTTAAACATATGATTTCCTTGTTAATACACAGAATGACGCAAATGCACAAGAACTTGCAGCTCTGAAGGCTGTGATAAGGTGTGTTGAAGACTACAAGCTTGAATCTGATTACCCACTCGAACCACTTCAGAAAAGAGTGACTCAACTGGAGAGGTCGAGAGCTGATAAGAAGAGAAGTGGCAGTGACTTTGGGAAACGTCAACAACCAAAGAAGTCAAGAGCCAATGGTGGATATCACGGGTTCCGTGCACCTAGTGTGGCGGCAATGGCTGGGGGGGGGAGCAAGGCGGGCCCACCCGGTTTCGGAGAGAGGGCAGCAACATTAGCATACATGGGAATGACAGAGAGGTATCCTCCTCCCCATGCGGTTGCCACCACTTACGATTACCAAGTTCCCAGCCAGTCTTCCTACGCTCACGCTCAGCAAGCAACCGATCAAAGATTATACTACTATCCCCAGGAAGAACGGGTTCCTGCAGCGCAATTCAATCCCGATTCTTCTAGTTACGCCTCTTATATAGGCACCGGATTGCAGTCTCCACACCAGCCATATATGTAATTGCTTGCACAGGCAACTACTCTACTGTTGTAGGAAAGTTTTAGTTGAGATGTAGGTAACTCATCATATATTGCCCTTTTTTGTATTTTGGATCTATTTCCATAAGTACCAATTGATTTTGAAATCAAATTTATTCTAAATTAAACGTTAAGCCCATACTTATGTTTCATTTGATGGATTGATTGCTTATCAAAAACTTGTGAACTACGATGTTGTACTAAAAAAGTAAAAATTGTGATCTAGAGCTGAAAGAGACGGCGTCGTATTGTGTTTGAAAAGGAAACGACGTCGGATGAACGATTATGACTGGATCTGATCTGGGACACCTACCTCGAGTTTGGTGGTTTATTCATTACAGGAAGCTCGCTGACTTCTCTCTGTTTCTTCTTCGTCGTCGTCGTCTTTCACTTCGTTACGGTTTTGTTTTTCGATCCATTTGCGTCAACGCCAATTCCGACCGATCTCCGGAGCCACCGCTCATGGCGTGGGCGCAGCTCCGACTCACCTCCGCCGTTGTCCTCCTGCTCCTCTTTTTCTTCATCGGAATCAATAGCTCCGCCGACCGGATCACCCTTCTTCCGCCGCCTCACGGTGGCGCACGCCCTGCCTTGCTCTTACCGCTCTTTCCCTCTCCCTCTAATTCTTCCCGAACTGCCATCTCCAAGTCCCGCCGCCACCTTGCCGGATCCGACTCCCACCCCAATGCTCACATGAGACTCTACGACGATCTCCTCCTCAACGGGTACTGATGTTCTCTTCCATTTATATTTTTCACTTAAACTAAATATTTTTTAAGGTTTTATGTTGATTTTTGGGGTTTATGTTGCAGGTATTATACGACGCGGCTTTGGATCGGAACGCCACCGCAAAGATTTGCACTTATTGTTGATACTGGCAGTACTGTTACATATGTTCCGTGCTCTACGTGTGAGCAGTGTGGCAGGCACCAGGTAATATTTCATATTTTCCCCATAAATCCTCAGTTCTTTCTTGATTTAGCTGTTAATTTTACTTTTCGTCATAAATCCTCAGTTGTTTCTTACTAATCCAAAGAGCAATTTATTCATTTGATGCATTGCTGTTCTTTTTCCTTCAAATTGTTCATAAAATAAGTGCAATTTCCTAAAGAATTAGAGATTGGTGACTGGATATATTGATTTGACCGGTTGTGTGAGTGTGAATTTATTGTAGTCTTAATTGCTAACTAATTATTCTGAAATGTTTTTAACAGGATCCAAAATTTGATCCGGACTTGTCTAGCACATATCAACCTGTGAAATGCAATATAGACTGCAACTGTGACAGTGATAGGGTACAGTGTATTTACGAGAGACAATATGCTGAGATGAGCACCAGCAGCGGTGTCCTTGGTAAGGATATAATATCCTTTGGCAATGAAAGTATGCTTGAGCCCCAGCGTGCTGTTTTTGGTTGTGAAAATTTGGAGACTGGTGATCTTTACAGTCAACGTGCCGATGGTATAATGGGTTTGGGCCGTGGTGATCTCAGTGTCGTGGATCAACTTGTTGAAAAGGGTGTTATCAGTGATTCGTTCTCATTGTGTTATGGTGGGATGGATGTTGGTGGGGGTGCAATGGTTCTAGGTGGTATTTCTCCCCCTTCGGACATGGTCTTTACCCATTCAGATCCTTCTCGCAGGTTTGTTTAAAAAATTATATCTTCTGGATATAATAAATTATGTATTTTTCTAACTATTACGTTTGATACATCTCACGCATTTACTCTAGTCCTGGGATGGCAACAGTCCATATTACAATATAGAGCTGAAGGAGATACATGTTGCGGGGAAGCCATTGCGGTTAAACTCACGGGTTTTTGATGGAAAACACGGGACTGTCATGGATAGTGGTACTACATATGCTTACCTACCCGAAGCAGCCTATCTACCGTTTAAGGATGCTGTAAGAATCAATTCCTTGTTATATTATCCTATTCTATTTGATTCTTCTTTATAATTTCTGCTTAAAGTTATCTAGGAGGAAAACATACATCAATGCAGGATAGCTTCTATTGGTAGTATTTGACTTTACCATAACTGGAAATTTAACCAAATTATTTTATTTAATCATTATTATTCTTGTCGAGCGTATTATTTAATCACCTTTGAGCCTATTCGCTATATGTGTAATTTTAGAATACAATGCTTGGTTAAGAAGGAAATACTAGAAGTAGCATCCTAAGGACAATTCTCTAGTGAAGGGGGGAGAAAGTAGATAGTCTATCATTGGGAATATTTGGTAGAGATTGTGGTAGGGACTAGTTTTCCACATTTTGCATTGGTGATTTTTTGTTACAGGGGGTTAAGAAGGTTCCTTTGGAGATTTTGCTTTATGATTTACCCCTATATTATTTTCACTGACATGAGTGGATAGATACTCTATATGTTACTATGTGAATTTTTTTTTTTTTTCTGTTTATTGCTGCAGTTTGTCACTGCTCTTTTGCCATATAATTTTTATTACTAGTGAGATGCAAGATTTCTCTCCAGTTTCATTTTGTTTTTGCTCTTTCCTGCAAATAATTTATTTTGATATTTTGTGTGTTTATACATGTGTGCATACAGGTTACAAAGGAACTTCAATCCCTCAAGAAAATCCGAGGTCCTGATCCAAATTATAATGATATTTGCTTTTCTGGTGGTGGAAGGTATTAGCAATATATCAGGACCTGAAACTTAATAATTGAAGTAATCTTTGTAACAATAACCTATCTATGTTGTGCAAAAATGTGATGATTGATTTTTGCTGCAGTGATGTTTTGCAACTCACAAAGTCCTTTCCAGCAGTGGACATGGTATTTAATAATGGACAAAAATTGTCCTTATCACCAGAGAACTACTTGTTCAGGGTATGGAGTTAACCTCGCAATGTTATTTAAAAAAAAAGATCAACCTTGACTACCCAAATAAAATGAGTTTCCTTAATGATGAAGTTGTCTAAAGAAAATATATTATTTCTTTTGGCTGTGAATCTGGTATTTTCTTCCCGCGATGTATTTATGCTGCACGAACTGATCCTGTTTCATGCTCATGCTCCCTCCTCAATTCAGCATTCAAAAGTTAATGGTGCATATTGCTTGGGGATTTTCCAGAATGGGAAGGATCCAACAACTCTTTTAGGAGGTATGCTTTGCCAAACAGATATATAATATGTAATAATTTTTAACTATGCCGCATTCCATTTTAAGTGAAAACTTGCCTTCCACTCTCCCCGACTCTTTGTAATCTGAACCTACCAAGTTTTTCTGTCATCATAATACTTTCAAAAGTTTTATTACAAATGCTCATCAATGTCATTATTGCAGGAATTGTTGTCCGCAATACTTTTGTTATGTATGATCGTGAGCAAAAACGGGTTGGTTTCTGGAAAACTAATTGTTCTGAGTTGTGGGACAGACTCCACCTACCTGCTGCACCTCCTCAAGGCCCTCCAGCTTCAACTGGAAAAAATTCTACTGCAGATGTGCCACCTACCATGGCTCCAAGTGGATCACCGCAATATAGTTTTCCAGGTACAGTGTATTGAAATTTCAGACTAGCATCTCATGATCAATCATAAAAAAAGTAATTGTTGTTGAACCCCTTCTCTGAACTGTCTAAAGCTTCTTTTGGTTCAAGGTGCTTTAGCCTTTTAGGGGTCTCTTGCTTTGCATACTCCCTAGAATTCTGGCTGCTAAATTTGGTGCTGTAATAATACTCTTTTTCATTAGTCAGTTTTTAGATATGGTAAGATGTAAAATGCAAGTTATGATTTGTATTATACAGATACAAGTCAATTTGCCCATTTTTGTTTTATGCATTTCTAAATAGAGATGAATCAATATGCCTTGATATATTTTATGAACAATATCTAGATACAGCATGTTCACTAGTATGATTGGTTTTGGTTCTTATAATAGTTTCTTTTGGTGATCCTTCTCAGGGGAACTCCAAGTTGGACAAATAATATTTGATATGTCAATCAGTACCAACTACTCAGATCTGAAGCCTCACATATCAGAACTCACTGAGTTCATTGCTCATGAGTTAGATGTTAGTACTTCACAGGTTAGACAATGTTTCAGTCAAAGCAAAGAATTCAGAGATGCATTTACTAAAATTTGCTGCAAGTTGTGTGTTGGTTACAAATTACATTATGATTGTAAATGCAAAGCTATCTTTTATATAATCCTTTATTTATTGACTCTTTTTTTAGTCAAAGGTCATATTTCGACTGTAATGCGTTACTAACCTCAAATGGATGATTTTAGGTTCATTTATTGAATTTTACATCCAAAGGAAACGAATCCCTCATTAGATGGGCTGTAATTCCAGCGGGGTCTGCCAACCACATTTCTAATGCAACTGCAATGGTAAGTTTGTATTTACGGAATTGCAATTGTTGTTTGTACATGGAGTTTTGATCATTTCCTGATTATTACTTTTGGTTTCAGAATATAATAGCACGGATTTCTGAGCATCGTCTGCAGCTTCCTGATACCTTCGGAACTTACCAGCTTGTCAACTGGAATGTTGAGTCAGCACCAAATAGGTATGTTCATTTTCAGTAGATTCAGTTTCCTATTTCTTTTTGGCTGCACACTGGGGTTTTCTTTTATGAGCAAACCTTATTCATATATATAGAATTTGCAAGGAGGAAATAAATGGTTCAAAAACATGAATAGCCATTGAGGATTAGTTGTGTTGGAGTTGGAGTTCTCCCTGGGGGCAGGGTTTTAAATGGCTGGTTTCTTGTTTAGAAATTTTATGGTTTTTGGTATTAATTCCTTAAATTAAAATATTCTCTTCTCGTTGGAACTTAGGGCTGGTGTGTACGTATTCTGTAATTGATCTGGCATATTATAATAGGCTCTTGGATTAATGGATTATAACCATCTCTATCCAAAATGATACAGGACATGGTGGCAGCAGCATTATTTGGTATTGATTATGACAGTTATGGTTACCGTAATTATTGGACTATCAGCTTCAGGAATATGGTATATTTGGAAACATAGACAAGAAACAATCAATGCATACAAGCCAGTCGGAGTAGTCACCGAGCAAGAACTAGCCGCTCTAAATACATAACATAGGCATAGGCATTGGGGCATCCATGTCCTGCTTAGTCTTATTATATTTTGAGAATGGCTGTAAATTCTGCAACACTGCTCTGCTTGACTGGTAATATTTTTTCTCTACTGAAATGCAATTATATTCAGATTAGACCAAATATAGAAACATTTTGAATACTTAGAGGTGTATGATTTTTGTATGTGAATGATTGTATCATCCAATAAAAGCCCATTTGCACTTCCACTTTGATATAAGATCTGAAAGCATCTATCATGGAAAGTAACATTTATCTGATATTGTTTTGATCCAATTACTTCCTATATAGTAGTAACTGTCAATTGCAGATTATTTATTAAATGATATTTTTCTGGGAATAAAACCAGATATCCCAACTGTTTAGAATGGCTACAGGAATGGAACAGATTCTGAGCAGCTTCCCAATGAGGAAAGGAAGAATTTTCTGGTCAATGTGGATTTCTGTGGAATATATCCAAAGTATCCAAATTTGCTGTGTAATATTTTCATTAAATTTGAAGGGTTCCAAAAGTCCCTGCTTATTGTTGGTCATCATTGTGGCTTTCCATTAACTTGCAGTCACTCTCTACTATAAAGAACGTTCTACGTCACCGCACTTGACAGAATTCATCACCTAATTTGACGGAACGTTCTTCCGTCAACCACTTTTGCGAGACGTTTGGACTAAATCCAAACACTTGTTGAACTTTAAATTCTGACTTATCATTTGGTAGTTTAAGGATCAAAATGGAACGTTTCTGATAGTAGAGAGATTAAAATGAACCTTAATCTTTTGTATTTTCATGTCTTGGGCAGTGCATGTCAAAAACATGTACAAGATAGATATGTACCATTGCTATTTGAACTTTACATAAAAAAAATCATGTGAAATGTGGGTGGGGTTGCCAATAAAGGTAACGTAATGTTGTCTTGAGAATTTTGCAAATAAATTAAGATTATTTGCATTGCCACACAAATCGAGGGTGAGAACATGGAGGGAATTATAGTTGATCCTTCTGCTTGCAAAGAAATTCTAATCTATCCACTATATATACTTTCCATTACCCTCTCAAATGGCGTTTCAATGACAACCTTTCATTTAGCACATAATTACATTTACATGGTTTTTATATTTTCTTAAAGGTCATTAAATTGATTCTCTAACGTTTTGTTACCCACAATCTGTTCCAAATAGATTCGTGCTTGACCCACTCTCAAACTACATTTATCTTTATCAATTTAGTGCACTTTTTATTGCACTTCTAGGAGAGAGAACTCACATATTTATTCGTTACTTGTACCATATTTTTTCTACACGCTAGGTAACCAGTGTTACCGACACTTTTTGGGACCAACAAAGACTTGCTAGCAAGGCAATGTTTCTAAACTTACCCCCTTTTTTTCCAGCTTTAATCGTCATATTTTCTTAAGAATGAATACCTTCCCGGCCACCATCCAACATTGTGGATCTCACTCTTGTTACCAGATCTTTTTTTGGTGGAACTTGTTGTTGAAGTTGTCAACTTTTTTTATAACTGGATTTGGAATAGGGTAATAACTCGTATGGATGACATTGGTTACTACGTTCATTAGAGTAGCTCTATTGGAAAAAGAGAAAATTGTAGTCCAACTCTCCATTTGATCTCTTATATTAACCAAAATGAAGTCAAGATCATTCTTCACAAGCCTTTAACTAATTGAGAGGAATTCCATTTACATTATCATATCATTCTACACTTAAAAAATAATAGTTTCGTACATATCATTATCTCTCAAGAGGAGATCCTCAACTCTCGGGAGATTTCAACACTTAGCCCCCACAAGTAGTCCCAAAAAGAATATACACTTATCTTCCACAAGAAACCCCAAAGCCCCTAAGGAGAAGCTCAACATTTAGCTCCTACCTAGGAGCTCCAAGACTCTCAAGGCATTAGGAGAACCTCAGCACTAAGAGCTCCCACAAGGAGCTCCAAGGTCCCCAAGAATGACAACAATAATTTAATCTCCCCCAAGAAACTGCCAAGGTCCTGCACCATCGGGTCTTCTTCAATGCCCTTGCCTCGTTAGGTCGCCTCCAAGGTTTCCTGTCTCATTGGTGCACCACAAATACATCTCATTCCACTCAAACACTAGGATGCTAGCTACCCGAAACGATAGAGGCTCTTATGAGTTTCGATTATTCCCCAAGATACTCGAAGGAAAAACGAGAGCTATCGAGTTTGTCCAGTGCCCGTAGATGATATGCCCAAAAAGTTAGAATTTAACTCTGAATGGATCTCAAAATTGACGATAACAACCAACCACAAAGTGACATGTGACATGAAATGTTTTGAGTATGAATACCCTCTCATTGTTAAGAGGAGGAGTGCACTTGAGACTTTTCCTTTATAGAAATCTCTATAACATTTGTTTCTTTCGGTCGAGGATTTTACCCTAACTCCTGAAGCGGTTTCCCGAAAATAGATCGGAGACAAAAAATGCGCATAACAAGTTTCATTAAACGACCATTCCTTGACATAGAATTCGGGAACATATTAGTGTAACTTTGTTAAAGTGATATGCTATCTTTTAATTTTGTTAGATAACATTACTACATTAGTACATTTTCTTTTTTACAATTGTAAAAATATATTTTAAGCTATGTTATTACCTTGTAAATGTTCAATGATTTTCTAATAGATTTGATAAATGTGATGAAGATTAAAAAAAAAAAAAAAGGGTGATGAATAGTAGTATTAAATCACAAGCCAAGGGTCATGGTTCCGTTCGCATCCGCAAGTTCTACAAAATTTCCCTTTACACGCCACTGTTTGTCACTTTGGAAAACCGTCTCCTTTCTAGACTTCGTCAACCACTGCCAGACCAACAAATACCTTTATTATAAATTATTTTTAAAAATAAAAATAAAAAAGTATAAATTCCGAAAATGTTAAAATAACAATTAAAAAAGAAAAAAGAGAAACCTCTGACAGAGGGCACAAACAAACCTGCAGTGAATAAGCGAAGTCTGGGAGAGAAAGGTTGAGAAAAGTGCCGGAATATCATCCTTGTTTTCTTTCAGG
>JAYMTE010001304.1:0-13765 GCA_036897545.1 Pelargonium fulgidum
GCCTTCTCACCAAGTTTAACATACATAGTATGGATTTTGGAAATTGGGTTTTTGTATTTTTCTTATTATTTGTTAACACATTTTTATGCACCATTTTACATTTTTGAAGTGAATATATCATATTAAAACATGGAGAACAACTTCCAATCAATTTTAACATACACATACTATATAAATCCTTTTTTGTAAGGACAAGTTCCAACTTGTTACTTTTATGATTTTTTATTTTGTGAACTTTATGGAGAGAGAGAAGATTTTAGAAAAATGATATTATTGAAAAGAGAAAAAAAAAAACTAGTTTTGAAGTAAAATTACCCCCTTAGTCTTTTAGTATATAAAAAAAATGAAATGTGAAGTTGTGTGCACATATAAATTATAGCTACATATGTTTATGCCATTTTAGGATTGTTTTCGTAATTATCGGCCCCGTTTTAGTTATGAAGTTACTTAGCGCATGCAACCATCTTATATATCAAATACGTATTGTTTTCATAATTATCGGCCCCGTTTTAGTTATAAAGTTACTTAGCGCATGCAACCATCTTATATGTCAAATACGCATAAAACAGATTGTGAATAGTTGAATGTGGATAAAACCCCCATTATTTAAGGCAACTTGGGTTTTTAGCCAGATGAGGCAGTGAGTACACTCTCGGGTTAGATGTAGTCATGTAACCATGATTCATTTTCACAAGCATTTGACACGAATCATGTCCCTTTTAGATATACCCTCTAATTTATTTTTTAATCAGATAACAAGTACTAAACAAATTCACCAACATCAAGATGCTTCTTTATTTGAAAAATACAAACAAAAAACCTCAGTTTCTGCTGAAGAATGGTAAATATACAGCTCACCTATTTACTACAAACCAGCACCAATATATGCACACTAAATGTTTGGTATAGATTTCTCATGCACCAAATATGATATGCAACAAGGTTGAACCATGACTAATCCGAAAATTACACGCTGTACAAGTCAAATAAAATGAATCTTGACAGCTGAAATAGAAAAAGGACCATCAAGCAGTAGCAATTGCCATATCACTGAGCTGATGATGACGATGACAAGGCTGATGATTCTAACAACTGCTGAGGGTTATCGAGAATCCTCATCGGCTTCCAGGCAGATTCTTCTTTGTCCTCTCTCAGAGCCACGAAGTTTAGAGCCTCACTTTGGACTTGATAAATATGACATGCCCATGGGTATGATTCTGGCGCAGACCATACCTTTTGCTCAAAGGAAGTCTCCTCAGCAAGCGATTCAGCCACACAGTAGACAGCATTGATCTCCGGCTCTGCAAAACCGGCTACGGCTACGCATCCAAGAGATATAAATCCCTCTGGAGATCGTGGATGCCATATCGATAAAGGAGTTGGGTAGTCATCCAAGCAATTCCTCCATACCTACATTGTACTCCAAAAAGTTATATTCCACTTCTGTAAAAATTAAACCTACTAAGTAATTTGTTCTGAACACTGAAGGTCAAAAAAAAAAGAAAAAAAGAAACCCCATCAGCTCGATAATAGATCTTAGGACAAGCATAATCTCAAACTGTGCTTATCTTGTATGGTTCAAGGATGGAATTGTCAATTACGGGTATTCTTTTTTACCAGCCAAAGATATGATGTTTTTTCTTTCTCTAAGATCATAGTCAAATAAAACTACTTACAAGTAAGATCGAAGTATGTTAGAAATACACAGCTGATGTCACTTGACAGCGAGTAGGAAGTTTGGACAACCGAAAATTCCACTCTGCTTCCAGTACTATTATTCTCGTCTACAAAATCAAATGATGCTACCTACTTATCACCTGTTAAAGAACTCTTCTCATACTGGTCTACCTAAGTGGAGAATGACATCAATAAGTTTCTTTTCCAGTCTCCATATTTCAATTTCCCAACATAAATAAAAAAAAGCTTAATGTATAACGAATATTGTTATTGACCAGAGGTAGAACAAAGGCAGAGACTGAATAAATTAGAACCCCATTATGAGTTGTGGATAAGTAGGCAATGAAGGAGTACGCAAATATCCGTCCCTCTTTCCCCATTATATACACTAGGGATCTCATCTTGGAATTCATTTCCTAGATAAGGTCTTTCCCAGGTTTAGGAGTGTACAGTGGAAGACCTGTATCGTGGGCCTAGTAATGCCTAAAAACTTTTGAGACTAGAATATTACTGTTTAGGTTTCCCATGTTGAAAGAATATGAAGTTACTGACCACTTTGGGGGCCTCCACTTAATAGCTCACGATTTAAGGTTTTAGTGAAGTTCAACAACTACACTTGCAACATGATTCATAACAAACGATATATTTCTTACCAGATCATAACCCACTGGAAGTGCAAACAGTCTGCTAATGTTATGGTAAACAGCAGCAACATTCGGGGGATGGCTGCCAACACGAGCAATATCCCCAATGGAGACATATCTGAAAGAGAATAAACGGAAAAAACCTTTAATCAGCTCAACGGTAGTCAACTAATTCTTATTTGTATCAAACTAACAACTCAGTTTATATGGATATGCAAAGCAAAACAAAACCAAGCATTCAATGTTCACAAGTTCGACTTCATTGTCTGAAGGTTTGAAAATTGACGCAACTCTATACTCAAGTTATATAAAGTTCACCAACTTTATTAATTGGATCTTTCGACCATGTGCAACTTGCACATGATAAGAAACATTAGAATTCAGTTTTGTATTTTTTAAAACTATTTGGTCAGTCATTTTTATGCACTTTCTTGTGTTTAAGACAATTAAATAATACTACTATTAAACATGAGTCTAAATGAACCATGCATGAGCTGCACATGTTAGATAAATCGAAATCCTTATTATTAATTCAACTCAATTTAATGCAACTAACAAGAATAAAATAGTTTAGGGGATCTGAAAGAAAATAAATCATTATTACCCTTGTTGGCAAACAGGTCTCCAAATGCTGCATATTCCACTTTCCCCTAGAACCTGAAAAAGGGAACCACATTTCACAGTTCACAACAGAGAGAAAGAGATAGAGAGAGAGAGATGATGATGATGATAATGATGATGATGATGATGTAAATGACTAATGCACCTGCTTTCTGGTTAATGTGAACCGGCCTTTTGGTTCCTGTTCACTGCTCCAAATTTTCACAAAGTTTATCGTACGATCGATAAATGTCCTTTCACCAGATGCAGCACTTAATGGCGAGAGCTTTCTTGAGTTGAAGATGGCTATGCTTCTGGTATCTGACTCTTTCTGGACATGTATCTGGCTCGAAGGAACCTGCAGATAAACCAAATCAGAGTTTGCCCAAATACTAACTTAAAATGAGTACATATATATGTACAATACGGACCTTCAGAATAGAACATTCCTTATCAGACTGGAATGCTTTCCACATCTTATGAACTACTGAACTTATCCTAACAGCCTGGGTTTCTCTTCCCTCCACTTCCTCAACATTGCAAGTTATAACACGGACAAAAACTTCTGATCTCCTAAAACTTTTGAGATGAAGCATCAAGTGTGAAGGTTGGCTGGAGCCTGCTTTTGCCAATTCAACTGCCATTAGCTCTTCCCATGGAACATCCCACATTATCTTGCAAGGCTTTGTATCCATATTGTCTAGAGCCTTACACTAAACAGGAGCAGAGAATAAGTATTAAGTCAACAATGAACTCTAAGAGTTCTAAGGTACATAGAGCAAAGCACCCTAGCTTACCTGCAGCAACATGACTCGTTTGTTGGTAACTAAAACAATCCGTTTGTAAGGCACAACAAAATGATCTTCATAATAATCAGACCAAGCAAATTTTGATGGCTCCTTAAATATTTCAGTGCAGCCAAAATGGCGACTTGCTTCTGCAAGGTATAGAATCATCTGGAAAAGAGTAACAAAGGTTATAATTGACAATCATGTTTCTTTATTTTCTTATCCATAGAAATATTTACATCTTAGATTGCATTCATGAAAAAATTTCAACTAAGACCCTTCTTTTGTAAAGGCTCCAGTAAATTTTTCACTGAATATCCATAAAATCTACATCTGCACCAATCCTAATTCCACAATCACACTATGAGTCTTCCTTCCTTACCCTTCATATCTTGCTGGTTTATACTGGTGAACTAAAAAGTACATTCTGTTTCCTTCATTTTTACCATTATAAACTAGATTCTAGATCAATATAGGCCCTGCTTCACTATTTCCTCCTTCACTTGATGGAAAATCAAGAGTTGATGATACATATATTTGAGTTTGCAGCATCATGCGATAGTACAATGTTAAGTTTTATATATTAATATCCCTCAATAAAACAAATATATGCATTTCAATCGAAACAATATTTTTACTGACAAATGGTATACGAAATGACATAAAATATTAAAATATGAAAAAGCAAATAAGACATTTACCTGCCCAACAGCCTCTTTCTCACAATACTCCCTAAGTACACCATCAGCTCGAATTGCCCGCGGATTTCTGATTCTCTGGGCACTGGATTTGTTATTGAAAACCTCCAAGCATTTGGAACAACTTGCACCAATTCCATCAACAGTCAGTGAAACAAAATCTAATGCCCCGCTCACTGGCTGTACGATAAATCCTATAGCACCACGTCCAACCCCTTGAGCAAAACCAGAGAGACCATTCTGTCTGGCACTGTCCATGGGTTTTGTCACTACTCCAGATACCCCAAAAGCAAAGCCTTGGGCAAGAGCTTCTGTTCCTTGCTTAATCCCATCACCCACCCCCGTGATTTTCCTTGACCATACCTGTTCCAATGTTCCAATGTTAGAATATTGTTTTTAAAGTGCATATTGAATCACCATAGTGATTAGTTAAGATAATCTTGCCTGCTTTGAACGTAGTTGTAGAAATTGGCCATCAGTTGAAATCTCGGCAAAACCTTTACTAAGAGACGCCAGTGTTGAACTTGTCATGCCAAGTACATCCACAGCAAATATCAAATGTAGGGGATTATGAATCAAGTCTCTCCAAATATGGTTTATAACAGCAGGCAAAATGGAACTTTTCCGCATAAATCTATCCCTATGCATAACTTTTCTTAGATGAACCTGAAATAGAAAGATCATTTTTACACTTGATATTACATACATGATAGAGGCATGCTGGGTTAAAAATAGTTCTAATAGTCATCATTCTTGTGGTTGTGGGAGAGGAAGACTGTAAAACTGGAATAGCAAATTATTTTTCCTCATAGTCTTGTTATGCGGTATTTCAGATTTCACTTATATTTTCCCTTTATTTTATAATCCTAAAAGGCTTATAAGGCTATACATAACACTCGGGTTTTTTTATTTTACATATGGCGCATCTTGCGAATCAAAGAATGGCACTCCTTGGATGGCCCATGGCAATGACGTGCTACAGCACGCCTTGCACCATAGCACATGCCATTAATAAACTGTGATTCAAAGTTGAAAGCCACTAACTTACAACTGATTTTGAAACTGTAAAAAACTTGCATTTCCGTGACAAGAAGTCGGTTTTGAAACTACTCCCATTCATGTACCAAAATCATAATAATAAATAAATAAAAAGAACAGATAAAGTGCCCCTCATAAGTAAATAGACCTGACCTGAATTTTAAATGAATTTCCAACAGCGGACAGTAGGGGGCTCCAAACACCTAGAGCCCCATGGGGTCTTTGAGCTGGTGCTGTCTCCATGGCTACCTTTAGCCTTACTTCCGAAACATCTATTAGGCTAAAAGGGAAAGGAATATAATCACACTTCACTCAAAACCAAAATTATTGCAACATTTAATGACAGTAAACTGTACCTATTCACTAGAAAGCAAAAACTGTAAACTGAAAGCATTGCTGCACTGATAAACGAAGTCTTATCTTTTTCATTAGAAATTCTATTCAATTCAACTATCTCCAACATGCAAATATTGTGCATTTAGCATAATTGCCAGAAGTATGGGACAGCAAAAGGCATTTTTCAGATAAAAGTTATCAGTAATATCTTACTCAACACGTATCTCTGGATCAACTCGTGAGACACCAGAACTTTGGGGGATGCGATCAAGCTGAAGATTATTGTAAAAGTCCACCAAAGCCCATATAATTGGTTCATGGATATTAATCCGCCAACACTTGTCCGTTACCTATCATTTCAACATAGAATTTAATGAAATCATAGATCTAATATATTTTAATGCATACAATATATAAAATTGCATTTCAATAATTTTTTAACCATCTTACCCGAATATATACATATGGGTAAACCAGGACACCATCAGCATTCTCACTGCACATTGTAATAGTCATCTTAAAGACTGGATGATGCATGTCAGATGTCTGCTCAGGTGCCAAAAGCACAGGCATCAAAGTTAATGGAAGCTGGTTGTCAAGTTGCAAATGACCTAGTCTGAGCTTGAACCTGGAACAAATGACCACAAAGGCTTAGCTTGTTTATTGAAAGCATCTTCTTCCAATAAAACACACATCAAAGCATCCTTGGGCTTCAGGTTTTCTATCAAAAGGTAGACACAACAGTTTGGAGATGCAACTTCTTTCATATGAACTATGCACTACTAGATTCATAAAATAATGTGGTGAGGGGGGGTGGCTTTGGAGAGAGAGAGAGGTAAAAAATTTACAGAAAAGAAGAATCGAAAATGGCAGCAATCAGTATATTAATATGCAATCAGGCTCACTCTACAAGAGTACGGAAATTGTTTGCTCTGTTAAAATTTCAAGAATGGATTACATATAAGAACTTAGGCTTCCACTACTAAAATGTCAACCTTGTTGGTAGGATTTCACTTGCACCTTTATATGTAGCTTATTCTTTTTCTTTTTCTCCAATATGGGACTTTTTGCTACCCACTTTCTTTCCTTCACTCCACCTCATGCACGAGCCTTACATTTTTTTCTTTCGTGGGACAACTTTTATGAGGATTGAGGAATGGTCAATAATCATCAAAGGAGCCCTGTTGTATCTTGAACAGTATTGCCTCATGATCAACATCTATGAACCAATGGACACTGTTTGATTTCAAATTATAGGCTACATGTAATGATTTGTGTTTTCAGTAAAAGGTTAACCTTGTAACCCAGTTTAAGCTGTATGTAAATTGCTGACTATTCTAAAAGCATGAACAATATATTTTTCATAAAAAATTTGGAAAAGCAGGAATTCAACATACGTCCTTTTAAAATCATGAACTGAACTGAAAGCTGTATGTACATCATACCTGCTTGTTGTACCTCCATCGTAGCCGCTAGAATATGATATAAAGACTCGCTCCAAATATAAGTAAAAGACCTCCTTTGGCTGATGGTCTACAAGAGAAACTCCAATTACTCCCATTTCGACAATAAGCTCCATAGGAGTGGCATTGTTCTGCTTCTGCATCTCAGACGGCATGTGCGAATTTCCCCAATTCCCAGAAGGTGTAAGAGCTGAAATTTCTTCATTGGAATTTGACACTGATGTTCTGTGATCTTGGAATCTAGCAACCTTGATATCCCCCATTTCAACAACCTGGAATTGAAGTCCTAGTTCCACATTTTCTGCAGAACACACTCCAGTCTTATCCAAATCAAGTTTCCAATTTCCACTGCCATTGTTATCGTCAATCTTGGTTTCAATAGACTTTTGGCCATATGGATCGTCCCAACAAAAAATTGTTGTTGAAAGTGGTCGCAACTGAATCCAGGTATCTTCACTGAATCCAAATTGGCGAATGCTGATTGTTTTGCTCGTTCTATTTTCAATCCTGCTTAAAACAAAAGTTTGGCGGGTCAGTGAAGCCAATTATATATGCAGAATTGCAGATACTATAAAACTATCTAAATTATGCACTAAGATTTCAATATTATCAATGAAAGAATTACCTAATGGGACCATTGGAAGATCCAATCCGAAATACAGCTACGAAACGCGATCCTTCTTCATAGCCCCGTATCTCCATTCTCAAAAATCTTCGGGTACCCACATGTGTCCTCATAACCAGAGATATAGTGTCTTCTTTAAAAATTTGAATAGGAAATGACCATGCAGTGTCTTCCAATCGGACCTATGAATATAAGAAATTTTCTATTTACATATTATTTGATGGAAAATATAAGATACTTTTGGTTCACCAGTCAAACAAAATCATATTTTATTATTCTTTTGCCAAAATGTGAAATTCCTGGTTGGAGCATGACAGCTTAACTCCAGTCAAGAGTTTATGAGTGATAGATACGAGGCTACATAAAATCTAGGGGTAATTACACATAAATATACAATGTGTTATGGGCCAAAACACATAACCACCCTATTTTAAATTTTTCGCACTTAACCACCCCGTGTTATGCATCAAAAATGTAATAAAAAATAACTGAAATTTACCATCTCTCATCACATATTGTGCACGACACACATATTTTTCAATACCTGATATACCCTCAAAACACCGGAATGTCGCCGGAAAAATAAAAACACAAAATCAAACCACAAAATGTGATTTCTTCGTAACCATCAAATACCTTTTGAAAAATTAAATGAAATCAATTTAACAAAGTTGACATGTCTTCCAATTATGAATTTGTATCTGGTCCATATAACTTTAAAAAAAAAAATCAAATTTGACACTATGATTGTGTTACTCTTGAAAATTTACATGAAAGCAAGTACAAAAACCACTGAAATAGAAGCTTGTAACACTAAGTTAATAATTTTCTTCATTTTGACTAATTTTCTAGATTTTGGCCAAAAGCCAGATCTGTGATAGGTAGAATTCATCTACAAAACTGAATTGTTTTTCAAAATCTATGGCCATAATCATGTTCCTCTCAGTAAACAATATGAAATCAAGTCAAAAATCACTTAAATCGAAGGTTAGAGCTAGAAGTTAAGATTTAAGAATATTTCATTCATTTAAAAAATAATTTCAGGTCTGGTCCAAAATTTGGTCATTTTGGTCCACAAAGTTGATTTTTTTTCTTTTCAAAATAAAAGTCATAATCAAGTTCTCTCGAAAAAGTCTCCATCTGATCAAAATCAGACATTGGACTCAAATCAAAGTTATGAATTTTTCTTTATTATTTCTTTTTCAGATTTTTTTCAACGACATTCATTTAAAATATGAGTTAAATTAAGAAAAAAATGGTCATTTGGTATGATCAATTAATGACGTTAGTGATTTCCAGTTTAGCTTTTAGCAGATAACACTTTGGTGATAGACTCTTCCTTGTACAATATAATCTTTATACATTTTTGAACATGATATTAGAGTTTTAACCGATAATTGAAGGCTCAATATTAATTTTATAATTTACCACGCCCCTCACCCATGCACATGTCTTCTTATTAGCCTTGTGTTGAAATTTAATTAGGGTAGTGGTAGTGGGACTCGAACTTGCAACCTTTAGGTCACCAAGACTCTGATACTATGTATAGAACCAACCCAACTAAAAAGTTAAATTGATAGTTGAAGACCCAATATTAATACTGATCATCCCTTCCAAAAGCATCAGAAAACTCTGGCAGACACGTCTCTGACCATTCATCGTTTATTATTCTCTGAACTGTTCTTTTTTCTGATGGATATGTTTTGCCTGCTCTATTCCAATGTTACTACTAGGCTAGTTTCTAAAATGTCCACTAAGTTTTCATTATTTCTGTTACCATCCACAAACTTTAATTTTGCATCTCCCTTGAGTTTGAGGAGATGATGAGATATATTTAAATAACATTACTTATTGGATTCCTTAAAACTATGATTTCCCTAATAGTCTCCCAAGATTAAGGCTTGGTTACCAAGCCTTGTTGGGCCAAGCAGTTTAGGTGCTTTGGATTTCCTCAACACTATCAAACAAAACAAGAATAGATTAAGGTTTATTTTAGTTTTATTTTATTTTCTAATATACTAGTAAACTTTGTATATCCTAGAGATACTCGTGTCAATCACTCGCGAATATAACATCCTTTCATATTTCAACAGAATCAAATTAATCAGTTCCAAATTTTTAGTTTGAACTAAAGAGCCAAGACAAGCATACCAAAATCAGTTAACTTAAAATTGTGAAAAGAACAAGAATGATGGAGGAAGCACGTATAACCAGCTAAAATTATTGCAACGGTAAGTAGTCCACTAACCTGCAGCTTATCAGTTTCACCCATTTCATGGCATACAAAGGAAACCCTCAAATCAGATGGATGAAGAACCTTTGGTTCATCTTCACTGCTCAACTTAATAAATATGTCTTGGCCACATCTATTTGTATAAGTCATGAACGGTCGGACAGAAATTACCTACAAACAGGATACCAAGTCAAACAGCATATACTTTTTTAAGGTAATATTCAGTTCTAAACTTCAATATTACCTTTGTAGGAACAGACTGGTAGGGGCATGGTTTTGTGGAAATGAAAAGTCGCATGCAATTGCCGTCTGTATCACAAGCAAAGAGATCCAATGATCCATCCTATGAAAACAAGAAAAGTTCTGAAAAAGATTTCTTACTTTATTTAAAAACTAAATAGTTAATAGAATGATGGCTTCAAGTTCAACAAACAGTGACACCTACCATGTCACCAAGAGGTGACAGATCTTTAACAGGCCCAAACCGCTCTATGCCAGATTGAGAGATGGAAACTGAAAGGCCAAGCTTATTAAAATTCAATGCTGAAGCAATTGTATGGCCATCATACATTTCCTCTTCAGATATTTCCTCAAAGATTTCTTCACTATTCTTTTTAGAGTGAAATGGAAGAGCAATCTTCTGACTGTGTTTCTTCCCTGTCATATCCAGGAGTCTACATTTAAGTGGGGGACATTTGGCAACTGCAAACCAATAAGGAGCATAAACTCTAATGATCTTAGCCAAGAGTGGCTGTTCTGTGTCATAATTTTGTTCAAGTATGATTTGAACAATCCTGCACGTAAAATAACTCTTTCAGCATACTAGCATCAGACAACAAGAAACTGAAGATAACTTATGTTTAGTCAAACCTTCTAGAAACCAGACTTCTTAAGCTGATTGTTTTAGATGGAACTCCAAGGGGATCAGATACAAGAACAGCTTCCTGTCAAACAGATAAACAAATATACAAATAAAATTTGAGTGAGGAGAAGAATAAGATGAAGCTTGACAATCATCTCATTCCAAGAAATAAAGTATTGTTGCTGTACAATAGAGGATGGGCATAGCTTTAATATCTTACATGTATTGGCTGCCATCCTCTTTGTGGAAGAAGTGAAAAGAACAAAGGATTTCTTATGTCGGCATTGTATATTTTCACAGTATTTCCTGGATGAAATATTCCTCTTGAGCAGTCAACGAAACAACCATTCGCTTGCCTCTCAAACACAGAATATTCAGCTGCAAGGGGAAGAAGATTAGAGATTGACATTGGTGAATTCACCACCAGGCTCCAATCCAGTATAGGATCAGAATGAATGTCTTTTGAAATTTCAGTTGCTTGTATGCTCACACAAAACCACAGTTTACGTGAACTATTTGAAGAGCTCCCACCTATCCCGGTGCAACACAACAATTCTTCAGACTCTTTGAGGGCTGATACATATATCTGAGAACAACCTCCTTGTTTAGTGGAATCCTCTAGTTGACCAGGCTTATCAACTAAAGAACTCCAAGAGTAGTCTTTAAGATCCCTAGATCCAGAAGGCTTTAATTTGAAGGCATATAGACCATACTGTGTAAGGCCTGACAAAGGAAGTGGCAGGGTCTCTCCAGGTTTAAGTTGTCCAACATATATATCCTGATTTACATCACCTGACATAGGTTTCCTATTTCTGATCCATCTCCTTTGCCTTGCACAGTTCACAGACTCCAAAGGGCCACATGACTCGGGCCATTTCAGATTGTCAACGTTTGTAGCATAAACCCAACCATCAGTAGTCTTGATAGATTCCGTGTCCAAATTCCAATCATCAATCCATTCCCAACCAGATGGTAACTCGACCTGTACCATTCATAGGGAATGAGAAATGAATCAAAGGTTAAAAAATACAAGGTGGTTACTGGTTAGTGATACCAAAACTAAGGAATCTGGAATCTCGACAAAATAACACTCCCTAGACCCCCACAATGGTCCTTTTTTCTAATTTCTAAATAATGGAGAGACTCCGGGTTTAGAATATAGTATTGCAGTTGAAAATGACTCAATAAATCCCACAATCTCAATAAACTAAGGTTATCCAGATTCATATAATTACTTCTAGTTTGTTCACTTTATTTGATGAATATCTAACAGCTGAACCCTACACCCCAAACTCCCAGCCACTCAAAAAGAAAATTAATATTGAAAAAATGTAACCATAAAAAAATCAAAAGTTTAAAAGTGTTCTCTAAATTAAATATGAAACAGTAGTTAATATATTGAATAAAAACAGCCCCTCATAGTAAAACATTCTGGAGAGAAGTAAATTCATTCGAGTAGATATTGCTTGATGATGAAATCAAAGCAAGCAGCAATCAGAAAGTACATATGGCGCCTCAACCTCAATTTTTAGAGCAGGTGGAAAACACTAATACTCACCTGATGTGAAGCCTCTCCTTCAGAGATATCTTGCTTAGGTTGGGCCAAGGAGCCAACCCAGCCAATTTCTGGGTCGTATTTTTCAGTTTCAAAGAACTCGTCTGCCTTAATTCTGTTACCATCAATTCGAAAACCTTCAGCTTTACTTGCATCATTCAGTAGCCTCATATTTTCACTGGGAGATGTGAAAGCAAGACAAACGTCAAGTATCATGTCTGTATTATTTTGTACTGAAGCCAGAGACCTAATATTTACATATCTGTTTCCGTCCTTCACACTTACTTCACTGACAACAACATCATTTCCAAACTTCCAACAAGCAGCAGCTGCAGCATAGTTTAGCCGAACAGTAGTCCAGGGACCTTGAATACTAGGACTGATCTGAATAAACCCAGATTTTCTCCCATCAAGGGATTTATTATTACTATTGTCAATCTCGGATCTTGGTGATAAGACTACTGCACATCTTATTCTGCCGTGAGACTTTTCAAAGCTATCCCCTTGAACCATGTTCTGCATGAATATATAGTATAATTTAAGAACTTCATTTCGTAAAAATGTTTTCATTGATACAAGAGTATGTTTCTGGCCTAATAAAGATAAGATATAAGGTGAAAGGCAGCATTCACCATATGTTCTGCTGAGGATAAGTTTATCCAAGTTAATTGATTCACAAAATCTTCTGGAGGTAAACTGTCTTGGATGTTTCCTGCCAATTGTTTTAACGGAGCAGAAAAAAATCCAATAGGATCACCTGTGAAATCAAACGAACAATAGTTGATATTATAGCCATTAAAGGACTGATTTCATTAGATTTTTAATGTGAAGAAATTTCATTCTAAATGTTATGAAGGTTTGGGTTTGAGCCTCTTACAGTGGAGGGTTTGACAATAAGACTAACTATGTCTTTGTTGGATTTATTTTGGCATTGAACTCTTAGGGTGCCTTGTGAAGATTGATCAAGGGACTATTTTGGGTTAGCAGTTGTGTAGGGCTTATTATATGGTCACACTTTTGTTCAGAGCTTATTCCGCTCTTGGTCTCTACTTTATTGAATACAATGATCAAAAAAAAAAAAAAAACGAAGAAGAGAGAAGCATGACCAATTTGAGAAGGATAAGTTCATACATTTAGTGTACTTTTTCCCGTGATTGTGCTTTTTGGAAACCTTGTTTTGTTTTTGTTAACATATATAAGTTTACTTGTGCTGCACACCAAAGCCTTAATGGCTTAATATCTTGTT
>JAYMTE010001305.1:0-13761 GCA_036897545.1 Pelargonium fulgidum
GCGTCAGAGCTTGATACGTGTATATGTTGTGGCAATTTGTTTCCATCTGAAGTTTCTCATTTGATTTTGAGCAGTAAATCCTGATTGGGAAGCCGAGCCTTTTGATTTTCTAATTGATGGAGAGCTCGTCCGTTTGGCTCTTGAGCAGTTTCTTTTGGCTAAAGGAATATCTGCGGTAACTTGATGTTTTATTTTTATTATTTGTGTAATATTTTTTTTTCTTCTTTCTAGAATGAATGTTAAATTATTGATAATTGGGGAAGCTATAGGATTATTTTGATGGTTATGGTCAAAGAATGAAAAGCATGGACAAAATTAGGCTATCCCACTCCCACCAAAACAACCTAATGGTGTGTTTGGGAACCATCATTTGATTTGAAACGCTGAATTTGAGTCAGATGAGGTGTTTGGGAACTCCAAGAGTTTGGATTTGGATTTGAGTGAAATCCAATGTCATTCAAAATATGCCTATCAAATGACACCTCTTACCTTGTCATTTGAAATTCTATATTTTCCCAAACATTTGTATTTGAAATAAAACATTTCAAATCCAAAATTTCAAATCAAATCCATGTTCCCAAACACAACCTAAACTTAATCTCTGTTCGGTTAAAAGAAAAGCTTTGAAATGGTGTTTAGAGTGTACTATAGGTGATTTGAGAGTGCATTTGGCTGTTGCTACTTTCTTCAATTGTCAATGGCATGTGATACTACCTAACTATGATTTGAGACCTAACTATTAGTCTATTACAGGAAAGGGTATTGGAAATTGAATACATTAAAGCTGTAGTCCCACGAAAAGAGGAAGAGCCTTCATTACATGATGACTGGGTCAGTGCAGTGTCTGGTTCCTGTCCTGGGTAAGTATATGGACATTTTAAACTTTCATGGCTGTTGTTCTATTCCAAACACTTTTGCATTCTAGAAGTTTATCTTCCATTACTCAGATGCTTGTGTGATTTCTAGGTTTTGGTCTTCCTTTTTTTTTTTTTTTTTTTTTTTTTTTGTGGACCTTGGATTTCACATCTAAACTATATACTTGTATTTCAATGCTGTAGTGCTGGTTTTGTGTTTTTGTATTTTTGTTTTGGTTGAAACATCAAGTTTAATTTTGTTACTAGTTGATAAATTGATAAAATCCAATGAACATTTGGATTGATTTCAACTTTTAATACAAGAGTTCATTGACGACATGAAATAGCATGGAGTTGATAACACTAGCCCTTTATTTAGGTCCATATGGTTGACTGACTATAAGATCGGTATCTTCAGTTAACTAGTACTAACCTTCAATTTTAGGTCTCAGTTTTAATACCTGTCATGGCTTCAGACTGGCTATAATGCTGCTTGTTCATTGGCTTGTGGTCTTGGGGGATAATTTCTCAAGTTGAGGGATCAGAGTTCCTTTTTTTCCCCTTCATTATGGTATATCACTATATCAGAGACAAACCTTTGTAGCATGAGTAAGAGAGTCAATTCAGGGAAAGTTGGAGATTACTCCCTACACATTCCTGTTAGTATAGCTCTGCAGGCCATGTTGCATAAGAGAGTCACATTATTCCACCAGAAGCATCGCCCTATGTTATAATGGAATACTACTCCACCAGAAGCATCTCTATATGTTATAATGAAATCATCATCATCTACTGTCCATAATTTCAGACTGGACATTTTTAAAGCCTTTGCTGTTTTGTGTCATCTTGCAGATTCATTTTAACTGGATGCTATGACGGTTTAGGAAGGTAAGTATATGGACAATATCTATAATAAGAAATCAGGTAATGGAAAATATTATCATTTATCAACAGTTGATGTGGAATTCATTCTCTTAGGATATGGAAAGCTCCTGGACATTGTACCCACATGCTGGAAGGACACAGTGATGCACTTACTTCTGTTAGTGTTGTAAACTCAGATGGTATGAATGAGGAAAAGTCATTTTAAACAAAATTCTTCCTTATTAAAGTTATCCATATCAATTTGTAATTCTCATTGTTCTACAACATATTGGAATTAATTATAATTGAATTATTGGTATTTTCTTACTAAATATCATTTTATTTCTTAAGATGGGCAGTGAAAATAGTATTCTATTGTCAAACAGCATCACTCGTATCCTCTCGTAATAAGCACCTGAGTGTATTGTGTTTATTAGATCTTTAGTTGTTCTACTATAGTCGTTCATTTTCATGTAACTTTGTAATTATTATATACAACCATTGATTGAGGCTTGAATTATATAAAGGTGCAAAGGGAGTCACTGTAGCTACAGCTTCAAAAGACCGAACAGTGAGGCTGTGGAAGGTACGTGTAATGAAGCCTTCTAGTTAGGTGAACTTTGACTTTCTGATATCTGATAATTTCCCCTCTCCTTTCCAGTTTGAGGAAGAAGAGTATCTGACAAAGATCAAGGCGTATAAAATATTGTGTGGACATACTGCGTCTGTACAGAGTGTTGCAGCTCAGAATTCTGGAGACATGGTCTCATTTATCTCCTTTAGTTCTTGATATTCATCTATAGTGGCACGTATTAACTTGAGGTTTAATGTCAGTTCTTTCACCTTTTTTTGTTGTATAAATAGATTTGTTCAGGTTCATGGGATTGCACCATCAATTTATGGCGGACAGATGAGGTAGAGGCTGACGGTGATCAAGTGGCGATTAAGAAGAGGAAAGTGAAAAATGAAGATAAGGAACCCCAGATAGAGGTATGCTTTTGGATGTAATTACAAAAGTTTAACTTTGCTTTTCTAATCGTTTTAGGAGAATGATCAGTTTCCTAGAGAGGGTTACTGTTAGTAAAAAGGAAACATTTGGTAACAAGGAATATGGACCAGTCTCATAATGGTATCAGGTGTAAACATTTTCATGTTCATAATATTTGTTGGCTCACGGTAGTTCTATAAATGCTTATGTACATAAATGAAAGTACTATAAGATTGCGTTTGAGAATATGGATTTGATGTGAAATTCATCATTTGAAATTTGGGATTTGAAAAATCAAATGGATGGATTCTGATAACTCTTGTAGTAATATCAAATAAATGATTGCACTTAGAAGAGATTTTCAAAATTCGAGTGCCTCTTAAGGCCTGTCAAGAAGCTATTTGTTTATCTGTATATGGTTGTTTTAGAATGTTTTTTGTAGAGTGCTGCATGTCAATGCTGGTATATTTTAACAAAGTGCATTCATTTTTTCTTAACAACCTTGTTATGTTAATTTTTTTTAAAGACATTTGAGGTTAAGATGTTATTGTCCACTTCTGATTTTTGTTACTATTTGTGATATTACAATTTCTTTCAGGCGGAGGCTGTATCTACACTTGTGGGTCATAAACAATGTGTCTCTTCTGTGGTTTGGCCAGAACAGGGAACGATATACTCTACATCATGGGATCATTCTATTATAAAATGGGATGTTGAGACGGGCAGAGATTTATGGCACCCAGTATGATAGAATTCTGTCTCTCTCTCTCTCTCTCTCTCTCTCACACACACACACACACACGCACAAACTAACTAATTAGTGGAGTTCTGTTGACACTGATGTAAAAGTAGTTTTTAAATTACTTCAGTCTTTACTCTCTTTTCTGGAAATTAAAATTTTCAAAATCATCCCTTGGATTTCATATTCTACTCCAATCCACCATGCTTGTGCTGGAAACCATTGTAGACCGAATACCTGTGAATGTCCTACCATTTTAACTATTGGCAGAAGTAGCAGCAGTGTGGGAATGTGCTAAATCCAATGGTTGGTTTGGCAATATCTTTGTTTGAACAATAAGTTATGGTTGGGTGTAGGATTGACTTATTCTCTGAAGTTAAATAGCTTGAGTTGTCAATTGGATGAATCAATTTTGTTTATGAAATTAATTATCTATTTTTATGAGATACAAAGCATTTATTTCTTTTATTATGATGTATATAAATCTCTCCCTGAGCTTGGGAAGAAAGTATTATCAACTATTGATCGGAATATGCTATTATACTACACACCTCTTCTGACATTATTTCATGGATTAGTTAACCTTGTGTATTTTATTCTAGCAAATGGAGTAAAACCGTGCACAATTTATGTTTACATTTATAACTCTCTTGGAGCAGTTCGAAGAGAAAGCCTTCAACTGCCTTGATGTTGGAGGTGAAGGTTCAGTCCTTGTTGCCATTGGTGGTTCTGATCCAGTTCTTAGAATATGGGATCCTCGCAAGCCAGGTTGGTTAACTTTGAATACTTTCTCTGTCTTCTTGGTCTCTCTATTTCTCACAAAGTTATAAATTATAATAGGAACTTCTGCTCCTATCTATCGATTTTCAACCCACACTTCTTGGATTTCGGCTTGCAAGTGGCATACTTCATCACCGTTTCATTTACTCTCTTCATCATATGATGGGAAAGTCATGTTATGGGATTTGAGAACTGCGGTATTATACCTTTTACCTCTATTCAACTGTGATATATCGAAAATAAAATTCAATCACTAAACAATCTGTTTTACATATTTATAATATGTTTATTTTTTTGGTTCCAGTGGCCTTTGACCATCATTGATTCTCATAAAGACAAGGTAATCTATCTTGACTACGTTATCACACTTTCTTGCAACATTGCGGCTCTTGCTTCTGAATCTGCAAGTTGAGCGCCAATAACGATTGATATTGTTTCTGAATTTCTCATCCCTTAAATTGTGTGATTTAGGTACTATGTACTGATTGGTGGAGAGGGGACAGTGTAGTCAGTGGCGGAGCAGACTCGAAGCTCTGCATTTCTTCTGGATTCCCGGTGCAGTGAGATGAAAACTCGTAACCATCCCGGAATACTTGGTTTTTGCAGAAATGGAAGTTTGTTGTCTAGTTTTTATATAAACTAGAATTGAATTTTGTGATGGGGTGGAATGTATTGATTCAAAAATTGACAATTTTAAAATTAAATTTGTTGGAGTAGAGTTTGATCATGGGATTTTGTTCGGGGCCTTTAGTCTCCAAATTTTGATGATTCAACTGTACCGATAGAACTGTAATATAAGAATTCATTTTCTTTTGTTGTACTTGTTTCCAAGTAACTAGGCAAAATAATTAAAATTTCATTATAAAATAAATTTGGCAGGTGGGATTAGATTATAGTTGTTTACAAGTTATTTGAGTTTAATTTTTTTTTTTTTTTTTTAAATCCTCAAAAGAATTGAGTTGCATTTATGGTTAAAGATTCATAATTTTGAATTGAATGGTGGAGTGAATGACAAGGCATTAAAGGTATACGTACATGTGATATTTTTATTTATATATTTCTTGAAAAAAGAGGATCTCTCTCTTTCTAATAAAAGTAGCTTTGCTTTTACCGGTAAGCCCACTCCACGAGTTATCCCGTGAGAGTAGCAATGTGGTTTTTGACCCAAATACCCTTCTCTCCTGTTGACGCTAAACTTGACACTTTGTAAATTTATTTATTTATAATTAATTATCTAAAACTTTTATCTTTAATTTATTTGAATATGAAGATATGTATGAATGGTTTACATAAAGTAAAATGGAGATAGTCTCTACAGCTCAAATTAAGCGAGTCGGAGTCGGATGTAATTTTAAATAATTGATTGAAAAAACTATTAAAAATACATAGTTTTGATTTAAAAAATCATGTAGGAGAAAAGTGTAGTACTATACAGATTTGATATTTTTATCAATCACTGATTCAAAATTATGCTCTTTTGAACGTCTGACTCGTTATTGATGTTTTCATGATCCAGGACTTAAGGGGCATAATGACTTGACATTGTCATCACATTTCTCTGGCTTAACACAAATTAACTGTTCAGGGTTCCAAACTAGAGGGTGGCAACTGAACACGAGAGATAATAGTACGTAGTTTTGATATTTTCCTCAATCACTTTAAATGTCGTTTTGATTGTCTGACTTGCTCAACTTTAGACATATCGACTCAACTTCATTTTCCATATTTATTATAAATTATAGTTTATGGTTAAAAAAAAAATGACACCTTGAACTGTAGGCGTGGAAGGGGAGAGAGAATGGAAGCCGTTTTTGCGCTTAGTTTTCACCATATATTCATAAATACCTCACTCTCCGCGCCATTGCATTGCATCTCCTTAATTTTCTCTTTTTCTCTTTTCTCTTTGGAGACGCACACAGACAAGTACCCATATTTTTATAAAATTTAATCAACTAATCATGCACGATCACGTCAATTAATTCTCCATTTCTCATCTTCATCACCTCAGGTGACCTCTCCTATTACTTTTATTCAATCTTTCACCATTTCTATTCTCTGTTTCTCTTGTTTCACTCACATCTCTTATTTCTTCTTCCTTTTTTGTTAAATTAATTTGTTGATCACATCTTATATATGTAAATTGTTGCTTAATCATATGATTTGAGTGAGCTGTGGATTTGAATCTTGTAGGTATTTCTGTTAATGGTTTTTGTGGGTTAATTGCATTATCATGAGCTATGATTCATTTGCAAGAAATGTGATTGTTATGTTTCAGTTTCTGTTTTGATTACAGGAAGAAAATGGGCTCATTTTTATTGCCCCATGGAACATTCAGATCTATTCCATGCCACCCTGTTGTTGACTCTGGACCAAATCACCCCCAAAATGTAAAATCATGTGTTAGATGCCACCAATTAGGTTTTAGGAGTGCTTCTGTCAGAAAAAGGTTTGCTCCAACACATAACATTATCTTGTTATTTTTATAATCTCCAATTTGGGATCTTCATTTGAATTTAATTTGGAGTGTGCCATTTTTGCAGGAATTTTGTGTACATGGGCAATTTGACTTGTAGAACATCAAGAACTATTGTTTTTGCAAAAAAGGTGGGCATTAGATTTGCATGTTTTTTCTACTTTTGTGCACATTTCAATGACTATGTGGGTGGTTTTTGAAATGGTTAAGACAACGGTGAATTTGCTTTGAGGTTTCTTATGGTTGTTAATGGTATATGATAGGGTGGTTCCGGTGGCCGCAAAAATGCGGATGGTGAATCGCCTGAGATGGAAGATGAACTCATGGAAGCTAAAAGAGCTCTTTCTGAGGCTAAGGCGAGACAAGAGTCTATTGAGAAGGAGAGAGATAAATTACTTGAAGAGCTGGCTTGGTCTAGGGCCACAGAGAAGGAACATATAGCTGCAGTAATGCATGACAAGGAACTGGCATTCACTGAACTTGATTCAGCAAAATCCATGTTCCATCAGAAATTGCAAGAGACGGTTGATGAGAAGTCTACCTTAGAATCGAGGTTAGTCCTTGCAAGACAGGATTCGGTTGAACTTGCTGTGCAAGTTGAAAAGTTAGCCGAGATTGCTTTCCAGCAAGCAACGTCCCACATAATTGAAGATGCACAGCTGAGGGTTTCGGCTGCAGAAACTTCTGCTGCCGAAGCAGCTCGCAAGTTTGAAGAGAAACTAAGGGATGCTACCGAGGGTACAATATCGTCTATTGTGGAGCAGTCCAAATATGCCATTGAAAAGGCTTTAGTTGTAGCAGAAAGAGCGGGTGACTACGCAACAAATGCTGTTGCAGCAATGACAGATGTTATAAGTCCTACTGATGAAATTGCTTCTGTCCAGTCAGAGAAATTTAAGTTACAAGATGTTGTCAGTGATTTAGAATCTCAGCTGCTGGTTACAAGAAGTGAAGCTGATAAGTTGAAGTCGGAGTTGGAACAGGCTCGTGCTCGAGCAAATGAATCTGAACATCGTACCAATAGTGTTGAGAAAGCATTGCTTGAATTTCAGGAGTCAAGCGGGAAAAGGACTCTCAAGCAGGAGGAGGAAATTAAGTTATTTCTAGAGAAAATAAAAGAAGATGCAGAAAGAAAATCAAAGACTATCTCTGAGACTTTTAAGGCTGATTTGGCAAACATCAAGGCTGCCATTGAAGCTGCCAAAGGAACAGCACGTTCAAAAGATGATGCCTATGTGAAAAGATGTGAAGCACTGCAGAGATCTTTGAGAGCATCTGAAGCTGCTTCAAATATGTGGAAACAAAGAGCAGAAATGGCAGAGTCACTATTATTGAAGGAAACGCCAACAAGTGAAAGGGATGAAGATGCAATCTTTATGGCTAATGGCGGACGGATAGATTTGTTGACAGATGATGATTCACTAAAATGGAAACTTCTTAGTGATGGTCCTCGTAGAGAGATACCTCAGTGGATGGCAAGGAAGATACGATCCATCAGTCCCAGATTCCCACCAAGAAAGGTTCATGTATCTGAAGCATTGACATCAAAATTTAGAACTCTGGACTTACCAAAACCTGATGAAGTGTGGTCAATTGCACGAGAAAAGCCAAGGGAAGGGGATACACTTATTGAGCATGTTATTGAGAAAGAAACAATAGAGAAGAAACGAAAGGATCTAGAGCATGCTCTTCAGCGGAAGACCATACAGTGGCAGAAGACCCCAGAACAAAAAAAATTAGGTCAGTTGGCTTTGTCATTTGTTATAATATCTATGATGCATGCTTCCAAAAATAGTGGCACTATCTGATTTATTTTGACATGAATGCAGAGCCAGGAACTGGAACAGGGCGTGAGATTGTGGTTAGTATATATTCTTTACACTTAAAATTTGTGATGTATATTCATTGTTATTTGATACACTATTGATATGCATGGCATTTTTAGTCAACATATCAATAATACTTCGTACTGTAATTCTAGCCTTCTAGAGGAACGTTTGATGCACCTTGAAAATGATGTTATTTGTTTTGGTTTATGTAACAAGAGCTTGTATAGAGGATGAAGAGAGGTTTACATGTCCCTTGACTTAATGCATCTGTTGTACTTGCATTCACTCATCATCAAACATCCCCAAATATGCTGCTAAAAAGATTTGGTTGCATCTCATGATCTCTAAATTTGGGTTTTGGGGGCTGTATCAGAGGTTCAGCAAAACTAGCGCTGCCTGCATCTGATGCATGTACCATACTCACTTAGATATTGTCACTACTGTCATGTATTCACTCATGTTCTCTATTTCCCACTACCTCATTCATTGAATGAACAATATTACTTAAATCTTAATTTGTTGCTCTTGAAGTTTCAAGGTTTCAATTGGGAAAGCTGGAGAAGGCAGTGGTACCTGGAGTTAGCTCCTAAAGCCGCTGATTTATCAAAGTGTGGGATAACTTCAATTTGGCTCCCACCGCCAACAGAATCTGTTGCTCCTCAGGGTCTGCCTTCATTTCCATTTTCTTTTCCTTTTTATAAGACAAGACACTTCCACAATAAATTTCATGATTGTTAATGATTTTTCAAAGTTTATGCCAATATTGTATGAATGTTATGCCAAGTACAATTTCATTTCCCTTAGCTTGTATATAGGTGCCAGTCTGCTCCTTAGGCTAGTGATACAGGTGTTGCACTCATTAGTGTTGTAGAAAAGGGAAATGGCATGTTATATTTTTGTGATTTGATAAAATAAGATAAACCATTTATAGAGGGCATTAACTATAATATTCAAGTATGAAATATGCATAGTCTAAGGCTTAATCTAGGGAAACAATTATGCTATTCTAATTAAGGCATTACCAAGGAATTTCGTAAACTGTGGGATTCTGATATGATTCAACAAGCATCACCTGCAATTTGTTCTAGGTTCTTCAAACAATTTTTGTTGAAATATTGTCTGACATAAATGTCATAGGGGAGATAGCTAGGTGGAGAGTATTGAGTGAAAACACTAGAACATATCGTGGTTTGGCCATAAAAGGCCTGCATTCATATCCCAAATACCCAAAGTGCTGAATCAGTATTCAGTAACTTGATATGCTGAGAACAGTGAACCCATATTTATTATGGGCTTAAAATGGGACGATACTAGTTACAAGAACTAATCTAACCGATTATTATTACCCCATAATTATTCTCTATCTCTCAAACCTCATGATTTAATCTACAGTCAACTTTCATAGTTTATCAGAAAGTCAATAGAGTTTAACAATACTCTTCTTTTTTGTTGACATTTTTTAACTTCAAATAACATTAGATTTGATTAATTGAAGGCCCGGCTTATTTCTGATTTGTGTGGTATTGATCAATAATGTGTGCAGGCTATATGCCATCGGATCTTTACAACTTGAACTCCGCATATGGTACCGTGGAGGAACTTAAACACTGTATAGAGGAAATGCATAATCATGACATTCTGGTACGTTTTGATCAGCATTCCACATTAGACCTTTATTTCTGAACAATTCAGCTATGCATGTTAAGTTTTTCAGGTCAACTTTTCTAAACAAGGATCTTAGTTTTGCCTGAAGTTTTAACCACTGTTGAACTTATTACTTTCATTTTAACATACCTAGTGAATTTGCATGATTAATACATAAACCACAAGAGGGTAACTTTTAGAACAACATTAAGGTTGCAGCCTTCTAACTTGAGGTTACTGGTTGAAATAGCAACCTGCATCTCTGCAAAGGAAGATAAAGTTGTGTACCTAACTGACCCTCCCCAGACCCTACAATGGTGGAATCCTCGTGCACCGGACCACCCTTTAATATACAAAAGGAAAGAAAAAGGAAAGAATTTTACAAAGAGGCTGCTAATTTGTTGTTAGGAATTGGAAAACAGAACATTTCTTTTGAAGTTTCACAAACAGAATTTGAAGGATAGAATTAAAAAGTTTTTGAGAAAAAAACCCGTGTTTTTAGTTGCAATAATTCAAGTGTTCTACCTATATAAGAAGAAAATATTCAGCATGGCTGACCACAGGACAACTTCATCTCCTCTTGTCTTCGTATATGATTTATCTTTTTAAATTAATGTGCATGGTTTACAACTATGTTGTAAAGAAATGGTTGTCTTTTCTTACTGATGGTTATTCTTTCTCTTACACTTGAAATGTTCTATCTGTCTCTATAGGTTTTGGGAGATGTAGTATTAAATCATCGTTGTGCACATAAACAGGTAAGGTATTTTGTTTTGAGTAATAATTATTTTTTTGAACTTCCTAGGTAAAATTTGAACGTGTTTCTTTTTACCCAAGCACCATTCATTAGATGTAGTAGTACACCGGGATAGGGAACAGGTTGCTTTGATAGCTAGGTTACATTTAAGTGCTCATGTGGTTCCTTAACTGAATTTACTTGTAGGTTTCTTCTAGTTCTGGCTACTGAACCAAATAGTTAAGAAAATGTATATGTTGACTTGAGTTTCTGAATTCAGAGTTCCATCGCTATCTTTCTTTTCTTCAAAGATATTGGAATAACATTAGAGTTCTCAGCATCATATATGTGCCTTATTTTCTCTATTCCCACTAGGAGCAGCTTTAAACTCTTTTTTCCGGCCCTTTTAGAAGTAAAACTGGACTTATCGATATTTTCCCCTATTTTCTTTTGGCATGGACTACATGCACAAGTGATGTTTAGGAAACAAAGGATAATTACTCACCAATAGGACAAGAGTATCACTCTCAGAATGGTACATTTCCAATAGCAATGGTACTCTAATATATTTCTTTCGAATTGAAAAGAATGGTCTCTATATTAAATTATAATCTTCACCTCTGTTAAGAGTCTTGTGAAAAAAAACTTTTATTGGAAGCTTATCCAAAAAATTCCTAGACTTCTCTGAAACTGTTAAAACTCATACAATAGTTATTGACTTGAGTATACAAAAACATCTTTATGTTCAAAATTACTTGTATTGTCGTTTGTCTTCCTAATATGGTCAGCTTTTTTAATTTCAGAGTCCAAACGGTGTTTGGAACGTTTTTGGTGGAAAACTTGCTTGGGGACCTGAAGCAATTGTATGTGACGATCCAAACTTCCAAGGACGTGGAAATCCTTCAAGTGGTAATTTGTTTCTGTTCTAGCTCTGCATGGGTGAAAGTATAAATGTGGTGAACTCATAACTGCCATTTCTATAGATGGTCAAAAGCCATAACTTCTGTTAGAGGATCATCTACCTTAATACTCCTGGTGGACTTGTTATAGAATCCGGTGGATAATATATTATAATATTGGGTTAAACCTTTCTGGACCTTTTGGAATGTCAATTGTTTTTAAATAGCCCTTAAAACGTTTTTTATAATGAAAAATCTTCTAGTGTGTTAACAGAAATTTTTGGTTCCCCTAAACAAACCCCATACTAAAACTGACAAAAAAATCAAAAATAGCCACGAAAGATGCATTTCTCTAATAAATTGAAGTCACCATCACATCCCTCTCTAAAATCTAGATAATATCAACATAAAAGTCACCAAAAATGAAAATTAGAGTACCAAGTTAAGAATTATTTTGTTTCTAAATAACTTTTTGAAACCATGTTTAACAATTGTTTGATTAGCCTAATTTTTTTCATTTTTATGAAAAGTTGTAGTAACCATCCCATTCCTCTAAAAAAAAGTTGCATGAAAGATGACACAATATTTTGAATTTTTTTTTTTTAGTAACCATCCCAACTTAAACTTTAGTTGAGCTGCTCCTCTTGCATAGTATCAAACCCTTGTTTATAGAGGTGACATATTCGAGTCCTGCCGCTACCATGATTATAAAAATGTCGGAATTCCAGCACAAGGTAAGAAAAAGACCTATGCAAGGATCACGTGCATAGCGATAATGAGTTTGCACGTGACTGAAGGGGTGTTTAAGTTTTAGTTGATTAGGTCCTCTTACAACCATGTTTAGTTCGAAATGTAAATCTCTGACAATGAACATGTTTTAAATACTTATGTTGTCGATAATTCATGGACTTAAAAGTTAACTTACTAATCATCAAACCACCCAAAAAATGTCATAATACAAGTGGTCCTGGCATATCCATATAGGCACATGAATATTTTATAATCCATGATTGGCCATAATTTTTCTTAACTTAGTGTTGATAGTATATTTCCTCAAATATAATGATCTGACCACCAATACACTCATCGAACCAAAATATAACGGCACAATCACAAAAGCATATAATAAGTAGCTAATACATAACAATATACCAAAATAAGTCCTATTTATTCATCCATATATCAATTGTATATTTGTCTTAGAATTGTAATAGTGAATTCCAAACAATGGTGATCACAAAATGCTACACATCTTGGATGCAATCATATACAAAAAGATGTCACCAGGAAAGTCTCCAAATAAACATGGGAATGGGTGGTTAAATGATTTGTACTTTCAAGACTGTGTATAGATTCTGTGAATTAAATGTTTCCATGAAGTGTTTCCTACTATAACTAAGAACTTCAATAATTCATGATCTTTGTCCTCGCCTATCTTCTCTTTTTGTCAAGTTTCCTCTAGTTAGCCCCAACAAAGATATTGTGGGATTTTTAAATTGCTCATTGAGCTTGATTCCATCTCTGATCATTTTATTTATATATGATTGGCTTATATAACATCAGAATGGTTATAAAATGGTCATCTATTAGGCATATAGGAATATTTCTCTCTTCTTTAATTAACTGCTTTTTGAACTTTGTGTAGGTGACATATTCCATGCAGCACCAAATGTAGATCATTCTCAGGAATTTGTACGAAATGACATAAAGGGGTGGCTAAACTGGCTTCGTACTGAGATTGGTTTTGATGGGTGGCGCCTTGACTTTGTTAGGTAAAGGTGTTCACTTTCTGTTTCAAGTATGACTGATTCGATTATTTTTCTAAGTCAAAAATCAAGGGTTCAATACGGTGTCGTGTTGTCTCCTTATCCAAGAGTTAGGGTTTCTGATTGAGTTCAATTATGTCTTCTTATCTCCAAATGTTAGGGATTTTGACTAAGCCAAAATTAGGTCTT
>JAYMTE010001306.1:0-13759 GCA_036897545.1 Pelargonium fulgidum
TTTGTCTTTGGGATATAACAAGGTGATCTTAGTGTCGGATGTGAAAACATCAGTTCATGCTGTAAAGACCAGAGGGGAGGGTTTTTCCAGTGTCTTCTATCCTACAAAAATCGTGGAGTATGTAGTTTTGGATTTGATTTCGTAATAAAGTAAACTAGGTTATCCAAAAAAAAAACCTTAACCCAATTTAAATAATTGGGCTATCCATCGCACTCATGAGCCTTTAGACCTAAGCCCATTACAAGATGCGACCATAATAGAAGCCCAAACCCTTAAATAAACGACAGGTCAAACCAAATCCAAATGACAAAACGACTGGCCGCACGGTTTTGCACGAGCAATATAAAAATTGACACCTCAAAACCCTAGCATTTGCGAAGATAAATACTCACTGCGCGAGCTGCCTCCTCTTTCTCTGCATCTTCTCTCGCCGCGAGAGCTTAAGCTTGTCCAGTTGATCCAACATGAAGGTTCGTTTTCACAACATTGAATCAATAAGCCCTAATTGTCATCTCCAACTCCATTTCTTTACCAGTTTCTGTATCGATTTCTATTTTTTTTGTTGATTGTTTTTGTGTTTGTGTTTTTGGTGTTTATCTTCAGTTCAACATCGCAAATCCCACCACTGGCTGCCAGAAGAAGCTCGAGATCGATGACGATCAGAAGTTGTAAGTATTTCGCTGATTGCTTCTGTTTATTTTCTCTAATTTTTATGAAATTTTTGTGTTTAGTTAACTTCCTGGTACGTTTGGGGTTTATTGCACGTTGTAGTGAAGTTTAAATTTTAGGGTGTGTTAGATTTTTCTCTGTTTTTTTTAATTTGTGCTTAGTTAGATGTGATATGCAGTTGAGTTGAAACAATGGCTCTTTTGGAACCCAAGTAATCAAAAGTTATTGGGATTTTTTTTGTTCACCTAAATTCTCTAGTTGTTTACGGTGTTGTCCTTGGTCATTTCTAGTGATGAGCCTTTCAAAATGTTTTAATTTACCTTTATTATCATTCAAATATGGTGGTTTGGTTTGCTTAGGTCCATTGCCTATGCTACAATTTTATAACCTTTATTAATTATTATTCATTTTAACTAGATGTAGCTTGGCTACAACGTTAGAATACTGAATTTTTAAGAATAGTAAAGGTGAAAATATTAACTGCTTCATTGTTGTATTTAGTTTAAATGACAATGTTGTTGGAATTGGAGTCATATAAAGTTATCACTATATTTTTTATTAAATCATATTTGTGAATTTAATTCTCTTAATGTGGTTGTATACTATATTATCCTATAATTTGTAAATATGATGTTTTGATGGTTTTATTATCCTGTTGAATATGAACAGACGAGCCTTCTATGACAAGAGGCTCTCTCAGGAGGTCAGCGGTGATGCCCTGGGTGAGGTGTGTTATTGCTACTTCTTTGTTCTCTTCCCCCCCACCCAAAAACAATACTTTATAATAATGGCTGCGATTGATGTGCTCAAGATGTGGATTTTTTACTGCAGGAATTCAAAGGTTATGTCTTCAAGATTATGGGAGGATGTGACAAGCAAGGGTTCCCAATGAAGCAGGGTGTGCTCACTCCTGGTCGTGTTCGCCTTCTCCTTTATAGGGGTAAGTGCACTCGGATAATTTGTTTACTTTAAAACTAAATAGTTTTCGTTTTGTGTCTATTGTAATCATCTATGAACTTTAAGTAGATGAACTTTGCTTTGAACTTCCCTTGACAGTTTTTGCTATAAATTCTGTGGTACTGGACTAAATATCTTTTGCTTGGATGCAATTTTTAAATATATATTTTTTTATCTAGGAGGAATTGCCTTTTATATTTCCTTATTATTATTACTTTTAGTTCCCAAGTAACCTATTTGATGTGTCTGTGCGTTTGTTATCATGTGAATTTTATTAGGCACCCCCTGCTTCCGTGGATATGGAAGGCGCAATGGAGAGCGAAGGAGGAAGTCTGTTCGTGGTTGCATTGTCAGTCAAGATCTCTCAGTTTTGAACTTGGTTATTGTGAAGAAGGGTGATAATGATCTGCCCGGATTAACTGACACTGAGAAGCCTAGGATGAGAGGTCCAAAGAGGGCATCCAAGATTAGGAAGCTTTTCAATCTGTCCAAGGAAGATGATGTCAGAAAGTATGTCAACACATACCGCAGAACCTTCACCACAAAAGCTGGTATGTTTTTCTCTTGCTTCTTTTCAAGTCACCTGAGTTCTACATTTGTATTTAATTAAATCTGTCCATAGCCAACTTCTTTATGGCAATCATTTTCTTGCATCTTTCAGTTGTCTTTCTAATTAATCACGGGAATTTGTTTTCTCAAATCTGCAAGTATTATTATTTTTTTTTGTAGTGAATTGGTGCTCAATGGAAAGCCCATTTTCTATTCCAGTCTAATTTTTTTATAGTTAATATGGGTACTAGAAATGAAAATGCTGAAGTAAAATTGTTGGACTTTTGTTTTTGCAGGAAAGAAAGTCAGTAAAGCTCCGAAGATCCAGAGGCTTGTGACTCCACTTACATTACAAAGGAAGCGTGCTAGACTTGCCGACAAGAAGAAGAGAATTGCAAAGGCCAAATCTGAGGCCGCTGACTACCAGAAACTTCTCGCAACAAGGTTGAAGGAGCAGCGTGAGCGTCGTAGTGAGAGCTTAGCAAAGAGAAGATCCAAGCTCTCTACTGCATCCAAGCCATCAGCAGCTGCATAGACTGATTTTGATAGCATCATATGAAAAAATGTTTCTTAAATTTTGAGGTGGTTTTCTTTCAGATGATGAGATGTTTCTCCTTTTAATTGGATTTCAGACTATTCAGAATTGCTTCTGATGTTTTGTTTTCGACATTCTATGTAGTACTGTTCCGATTTTCTTCATATTGGTAATGTTATTACTTTACTAAAATATATTGATCTATTGTTGCAACTTGGAATTATTTGCATCGTTTTAGGTTTTTGGTATTCTAATTATGCAGGTTTCTCTGGTTTTAATTACGTCTGGTGTGTTATGGGTTTCATGATCACAATGGCACCAACTATACGTGATCTGTTATAAAATTATACTGGATCAGTTTTTTCAGCTATCAGTAAAAATTTCCAACTGCGCTAGTTGATTATTTGTTAGCTTTTAAACTGCATAATTTTATCTTTTTTTCCCGAAGCTGCATATAGCTATGTGTAGTGATTGAATTTTGTACGTATTTTTTGAAGATGAATAGTAATAAAGAGGATTTGGTGAAAAATCAAACCAACCTTGTTAATTAAACCATATACTCATATAGCATTTGGCAAAAGCATAAGATCTTCTAAGTTAGAATCTGTACTAGCAAACTGTTCTAATTTAATAATAGTATAACTAATAATAATACGAAAAACACTAAAGTCGTCCCCTCTAAGCCTTGATAGCATCCACTACTCGTAATGCATCAAACTTTACCGCTATGTTGCTTCAACCTCCCTCCGGCATCAAGCTTAGAGCCTCTAAGATGGAGATAGCTTCCACACTACGCGGCTCCGCTACACCATCCCAAGCCCTCTTGCCAACCTAGCAACGCTGCACAACCCACTCAATCTCATATTTAAATATCTCTGAACACTACTCTATCAATATTTAACTTTAAAAGCCTATGTCGGTAGCTTCCACTAACTAGCCCGCTTTGCAATATTTCGCTTACAACATCAACCTCAACCTCAACCTCAACCTCAATATCTTCTGCCGAAGTTCTCATCCAACATACCCTTCGCAACTGTCCATGTTCTATGCATCCTTGACAATCTTAAAACTCTCACACTCTCCGTTATTTCTCCGCACACATTTCTTTATTCTGCTAATTTCACAACTTTCATCTTGCTGCTAATTAGACCAAAACCATCATCTCCAAATTTGAAAAACGCAATTTAGAATATTTCGCTTAATTTCATTAACTTAGGATCGATTTATAAGATGTCAATAAATTTGACTATTATCGTTATTAAATTTAATGAAGTTCATTATAATGGAAAATGCGTAAAACTACCGTGCTTAGATTGTCAAGTACAGAGCTAAAAAAAAATAAATAAAAAAAATTGTCAAGTACACAATGTAAAATTTTGATATATTTAAAGACTCAAAATACTCAGTCAGACAGACAGTCTGCAATCAAATCCAACCGTCAGCTCCTACCTTGGTGACGAAGTACTTAGGCAGTTTAACGGCTTGAGATTCACTCCAAAAAGGAGTCAACTCCAGAACAGAACTCTAGTCAACAACTACACACAAACAAACATCAATCAATAAGCTAAATTGCATTACATCACCTACAAATTCACAGAGAGAAAGATAATACTTCCACTTTTTTCTTCAATAATTTCGCCGAGCCCTGAAAATTCTTTGTTCACGCCACCGCCATTCCCGTCGACATGCGTCCACGCACCGCCAGACGGCCCCCCACGGTCTCCGCTCTCAAGAAACGACCGCCGCCGCCACCTGACGCCTCTCCAACGCGCCGACCTAGCGATGCTCCCCGTGAACCATCTCCCCTTCCCAAAGGTACACGCTTTTTCTCTGTTTGTTCACTCCGAATGCGAAAAGAAAACGAATTCCATACGAGGATTAACAAGTCAACCTAGAAAAACCGAGTGATTGCTTAAAAATAGGTTTAGGTTTTATTATTGTCTGTGTTTTGCTGCTGAGAAAGTCAAAAGGAAATTTTTTATGTAAAGGAATTTTTTTTTGCAGCATAATGTGGACTCTGTAAATCAGATATTCCAATGTGTGTTTGGACATAAAATTTCATGTAAACATAGCCGATGATGCTTGTTCTTATTGAAGGTAGCTTAAACTTGTGAGTTTAGTGTTTAAAACATACTGTTTTTACTTCATTGTATCAGAGGAAAAGGAGCGGATGGAATTTGTTCCCAGGGAGGCTGACAGAGCTGAAAGGTTGGAGCTTGAAGATAGTGACCCGCAGTTTGAAACCTACATGGAGGGTCGGGGAAACATACGTGGTGAAGAGCATCATCCAGAGTTGGAAGGGGGAGAAGAGGATGGAGTGAGAATTGATGGGGATGACATGATGGAAGATATGGTGGTAGTTGAAGAGGAGGTGGAGGTTGAAGAAGAGGAAGAGGTTGGAGAGGAGGATGTTCGAAGAGAGCATGATGAGGGCGATGGGTATGGGGAAGAGCATCATCATGTAGTCAAAGAAAGACGCAAAAGGAAGGAGTTTGAGGTCTTTGTTGGGGGATTGGATCGAGATGTCACTGAGGAGGACCTTACAAAGGTTTTTAGTCGGGTGGGTGATATCACTGAAGTGAGACTTATGATGAACCCAATGACTCAGAAGAACAAGGGCTTTGCTTTCGTACGATTTGCAACTATTGACCAGGCTAAGCGTGCCATTCATGAAATTAGGCATCCAGTGGTATCAAGTCTCTCTTTTCTCTTTACTTTGTTGTCTTTCTTTTTGTTTTGGTGTTTGGAAGAACATTCTTGTTTATGGTTCTGGAAAATGGTACCGTGTTCAATCAATCACTTTTGTAGCTCTTATGACAATTTTGGTGGTTGGAAGTGTGCTCAGCTCAATTATTTGCATATGGAGAAAATAATTTTCAAGAACACAAAATATTAATGAAAAAAGCATATTGTAAAATGCTTGAGTATCAACTTTTTGCTCATTATATTATCTGTTATATGGCGTGTCCTGTAAGAACATCTTCATTTCATTTTGTCAATATAATTTGACTGGTTTTGTATCTTTCAGATTAACGGAAAGCAATGTGGGGTGGCTCCAAGTCAAGACAGTGACACACTCTTTGTTGGTAACATATGCAGGACATGGACAAAGGATATTGTGAGTGCTTTCGAGTTGTGTTAATTTTATGGAAACTTGTAGCCACACTTTTTATTGGGAATTTAGATCCTGAACGTTTCCTTACATTTTTTTTTCAAATGTTGTAGCTGAAGGAAAGGCTCGCATATTATGGCATTGATGATTATGAGGACTTGATATTAGTTGGAGATGCTAGAAATGAGGGGATGAATCGAGGGTTTGCCTTCTTGGACTTTTCTTGCAGGGCAGCTGCCTTGGAAGCGTGCAAGCGCTTACATAAGATAGATGCTGTCTTTGGTACAGATCGAACGGCTAGGGTTGCTTTTGCTGACACATTTATTGAGCCAGATGATGAAATCATGTCACATGTATGTGTATAATCTTGTGCTAGCTTATTTTGTGTCTTGTGCTCATTATCAATTAGTTACTGCTCTTACTATTTCAATTGTAGTAGAGTACAAGTGTATTACTATTGTTTCATATGGTGAGATTATGTCACGTTGGCACTCTATATCATGCATCGTACATAATGAAGTTCCATACTCGCATTCTTCTACTTGGAAGGTAGAAATGTGATTTGGCTATGAACATATTACATATATTTGCCGATCTTTGAAATAGTTGAGACTGGCAATATTAAACAACTTCTCTGCCTTTCTTTTGCAGGTCAGGACTATATTCCTTGATGGTTTGCCTCCTACCTGGGATGAGGATCATGTTTACGACCATCTTAAAAAGTTTGGGAAGATTGAAAAAGTTGAACTTGCTCGCAATATGCATGCTGCTAAAAGAAATGATTTTGGTTTCGTTACTTTTGATACTCATGATGCTGCGGTAGCTTGTGTTACTGGTGTTAATAATGATGAGCTTGATGATGGAGATCAGAAGGTAAGCTCCTTTTTGCTGTTGAATCATAAATGCTAGTTACTTGCACTTTATTACGTATTAACATCATATTGTTCCAGTTCATGTCAGACCTTCTTTCCGATATAGTCCTAAGATGTGTTGTTCATGTTAGTTGCATAGGGCTTACAAAAATTGATGCTTTTTTAGATTAAGGTTAGGGCAAGGCTTTCTAGGCCACGACAGAGAGGTAAGTTAGCTAAACATGCTCGAGGAGGTTATCTAGTTGGGCGTGGTGGTGGTTGGGATGGCAAGACAAGCTCTCGCATGGAATCTCGCAGAATTATAGACCATAGTGGTGGAAGCATTCATAGTCACAGTGGGTATGATGGTGATTTAAGGCGATCATATGGTTCTCGCGAAAGAGATGACATATCATATAGAAGACGATACTCTTCACCAGAAAAATCATATGCCAGAAGGTCTCCTGGTATGTCTTTCATGCTTGCGTTTACAACATGTCACTTTAATTGCCTCTTCTTCTTCACCACAGCTTATCCTTGTTATTATGCTCTGTCCAGTTTCTGCTTATGGAAAGACCAACTCGAAGAGGGATTATATTAGGCATGATGAAATTTTACCAAGGTCGTCTGATAGCGAGAGACGTTCTTATAGAGATACGTATCCTCCACGTGGAGTGGAGTACCTTGAAAATTCTCCAAGGAATGTATCTCGTGCTGCTGCTCGAAGATATTCACCTCATTATGATGATTACAGCTATGATAGATATATCGAACGACCCTATCGTGACAATCAAGGCCGCGAGTACATATCTATTTCTGGCTCCAAACGGTCCCATTCTGCAGTTGTATGTGACCACTCAGAATCTTTTTACTCATATACTGCTATAGTTGCTTACGTGCTATCATCTAAATAAATTTCATTTATGGTTTTCACTAGGAGGAAGTTCATCCTCGCTATGCTGAATCTTCGATCAGGCAGTCAAGGACCCGTTATGATTATGGGGGAAGCAGTTACAGTGTTCCATATAGTGACAATTCTTATGGTAGTGGCTCTACAAGGTCTGTAAGTTGATTGGTTATTTTGTCTTCTCCCCACCTCCTCTGACTCTTTTTTGCATGACTGATGTTCTAGTTACTTTCTTAGGCCTGGACGCAGTTCTCGCGTAGAATATCTTGAAGCTGGCCGCAGTTCTGCTGGCCACTCTCAAGGACTGTATGACACAAGAACATCAACTATGGGATATCGAAGAGGTGTATATATTTATATTATTTTACCCTCCCACCTAGCTATGTTTTGATTGTTGCTTCATGTTATATTTTGGATGTTGCTTCATGTTTAATTTTTTCAGATGAAATCAGACGAGGGGATGAGGAAAGGATGTATTCTAGCTATGACAGGGATTATGTGTCCAGAGATTATGTATCTTCCCGATCGGATGTAAGGCCTACAAGTGTTGCTGAAAATTATTGTTTTATTTAAGGTGTGGTCTATCAACTTTTCTCATACATATGGTGTTTTCTTTTGATCAGCTGGGTGCAGGTTCATACCCACCTGATTACCCTAGTCGGCGCTTGAATGATGAGTATCTGAGCAGAGAATCAGATTCATATTATTAAGGTCAGTCAGTCTGATTATTCCATGTCGTGGACATCATGGAGAAATATTAGGAGGCCTCTTGAGAACAAATCCTTTGGAGATGACTTGCTTGATACTCCCTATGTTGCCACCAGAATGGATTCAATCTTGAAATAATCTTTTCATCTACTGAAGACCTTTAGAAGAACAATTTATCCAGATTAACATCCATGCTCTTGAAGTCAACTGGTTTGGGGTTTAAAGTTGTAAGATGCTAAGCTTCAAGGATGATATCCGTATTTTGATAAAGTTATAGCAAGAAACACGAAAAGGATGTTTATAATTTACTTGCATAAGTGGAAAGGAAGGAGTTTGTAGGCTCATTATATATGGTGATGCTACTGATTGTTCTGTGTTGATCTTATCCTAGTAAGCGGACAAAATTGAAGTGCATGAGACACACATTCTCCTGCTATTACATTATTTAGGATTTTGAATATGTTGTGGAATTATGGTAGTAAGCTTTTTCGAATTCCTTTCTAGCGATGGATGGTAAACTTCTGATCTCGAATCAGTTATAAATTATGGCGGGATGTGGAATATCATACGTGGTTTCTGCAGAAAGGTAGGGCATTTATTATATATAATATCTTCTGGTCGTCTACTTTATTGCGTGCTTAGTTTATACACTTGAAGTTATATTTTATGGAATCGAGGGACTATCATACCGGACTTTTGTTGTATGAGATATGCTCTACCCAGTGTTAGTGGATTGACTATTGATTCGAGCTTCCTTTGGACTTTGGTTATGACTGTTGCTAAAGACAGTGATATGAAGCGGAGAACATACTCAGATTTAAAATTTTCCATTGATTTATACGAAAACATGTTCGGGTAGCTACAACATTAGTTGAACTTTCAAGAAAACAATTTATTTTAAAATTTTAGTTGGATGTGGTTGACATGATATTGGTAGAACTGTGGTGACTAAGGCCAACTGAAGAGTTAGTAGTCTAGTTGTTGCTGCATTCTGGTTTGAAGTTTAAATTGCCTGAATATTCGGTGGAGTTGTCACATCTAGTCTCAGGCTTATCTACGCAGGTCCTATCTTATGGATGTGCATAAGAAATCGAGAGTGAGTTTGATGGATTAGAGATGGTTAAGATATGGAAAATGGTTGCAATTTTTAGGATGACATTTCACATTAGCTTAGTAATAAACATAAAGATGCGATGAGTGGTTAGTCATCATTTACTGGTGATATTGAAAGGAAACTTGCAATGGTTGTTTGATCAATCTTGCATTGGGTGCTCGTCACTTGGAGTAATTTAAGAAAAGAGAAGTACATCAGTTATATTGAAATAATACTCTTTGTAGATATACTTTTTGGAGATTATTTATGTTCAGTGTTATTTTTTGAAGTTTTAAATATTGAGGCTAAGAACTACACATGATTTTCAGGGAAGAAATTGCATACTTTTAGACTTTTGTATATCAACATTTGCTGTCTGGAAAGTATGTTTATGTCCCTTTGTCTCACAGTTCTTGTTGATGTAATCATCAATCAGTTGGTTGATGCTTTGTTTCACAGATTAGTGTATTTCTTTTGCCAGCAATGGTCAATATTTACCGATGCAGATAGTGTATAATTATTGGACTAGTTTAAGCCAGTTTTGCAGGTAATTTACCCAAAGCATTCTCTATATAGAAGAAAGTGCAAAAAATAATTTCATTTTTATTATCTGCAAGAACCACAATGCAAAACTGCTTTGTTATTCCATCATCAACAATAACAATCAGTGTGAGCTGAGCTCCCCACTAACAAGTTACATGATCACCCTGAACTTGTACATTGCATTTGTGTTCATCTTGGAAAGCACCTCGTAACAAGCACTGGATGCAACATTTTGGCACGATGATTGACTCGATTTTTGCTACTTTCTTTCCTTCATCATCTATGTGCCTATTACCGGTTTTAAAATTTCCATATTGGCCGTGGAATGGATCCGTCAATGATGATTCTAGCCAGGACTAGCCCAGCAGCCAATGCAGCTCCAAACAGAGCATGCAGTCTTACACAATAGTATTTTGCCATAAAGATTTTCTCTTTATCCTGTAATATAGACAATTTCTTATAAGGCGCAACATACCGGTTAGTTCAAACAATTTATATGTCTTTGCATCTCCGGTTGAAACTTTAGAAAACAATTGTACCTTATGGTTTTCTTTAACAAAACTGTCCACTGTTTTTCCCATCGGTAAGGTCAGAGCACAGATAAACTGGAAGAAGCCAGAGAAAAGCCAGAGAAATTTTAACTTGTGTATATATCCAATTGGTACATTTAATGTCCTGACTGGTTTACGAATGACTTACAAAGCACGTTTGAGGAAGAGCTCTGAATATGCCAAGCACAAACAGAAGACCGTAGAGTGCAAATATTGCTACTCTCACGACCATGTAACCTTTCTCTGTGCCAAGCCTAACCTGCACAGTAACACTAGTTATCGTATTAGTTTTCGTTTCTTGCACTTTCTTCAGAGTTAATAACATAACCGGAATGCAAATTTATTGTCAAGTTCTATGAATAGATGAAGGTTTGGCTATATATACTTACCAGAGGTGACATTTTCCCGACATCTTTGTCTTCTTCAATCTGAGTTGTCTGAATGTCAGTCGACAGTCTAAACCAGAATCTAAGAGCTGAGATAAGAATGGAAGTAAAAGTTGTACCTGATGAAAGTGACTACAGAACAGGATTAGGGTTGTTGTCAAGCCAACAAGGATTGATGCTGATAAAATTGGGCCAGTTATGGGAAGATGGTTAATCATACTGCAAGACCACATTAACATCAATGCAATGACATAAACAAGAAACCAAAGAAACTGTATGAAATGAGTATATTATAACCTTGAACTGCCCTGTATCAAATAAAAAGCTGTTGTGGCAAATGGGCCAAATGCTGCAAAGCACAAGGGCTCTCCAAGTCCATGGTAACTCAACCGAAATGGAGGGCACTGCAACAAATCAAATTTTTACCAGGCATCAAAATCATTTCTTTCCCATAAACTACAAGAGCGATGCTTTACCATCACATGACGGGCTGAGCATATATTCTATCCAGGACACTTTGGTGGTAGAAAAAAAAAAACTATTACACAAGAAGCATATGACTCCCAAGCAAAGATATAAATGTACCTGATATATATAACCACAAGCTATTGCAAAAACCAGTAATGAAATTGAACGGCTATTTCTAGCCTGTGTGTATGCCAGTATTAGTCCTGTGAAGCCAAGAGCAAGTAATGAATTGGCAGCTATAAGGGTCCCTGTACGGCTTCCCATATCCATCGCAGAACACAATGGCGAATTATTAGTGTCGTACATAAAAGAAGTGACTAAGAGAGATGATAAAAGATAGAATAAGCGGCACTGTAAATACAAAGAAAATAAGTTACCTGCCAACCAGGTTCACTACTGATTCTTTTTTGTTCTTATCAGCTCCAGTATCGAAGTCATAAACATCGTTGCTGCCAATAAACCAAGAATAAGAGAGTTAGTAGCAGCTAAAAGTAAAGAACTGAAATATCAATATTTGTAATAATCTAGTCTAAAAAAATTGCACATGTATGGCTTACCGAATACCCAGTGAGTTTCGCTACACAATATTGTGCAGAAGATACCCAACCATATCATAGGATCCAACTGATCTAAAATATCAAAAAATTGTACAGACTAACTGTTAGCTGCCAACCTATGACAGCTAACAAGCAATCCTTTACTCGATCCAAATTTAAGGATGCTAAAACTCTTAAACGTACTCTATATCACTTTCTTAGCAATGATAAAACTCACCTTAAATTGAGCCAAGTGATTATAAGAATTGATGAAATGAAGAGAAGAAAATAACGCCTTGCTATAAACACGCCGGTCTCTAAGTAAGCAGCAGCGCTACCAACCTGCTCATGTAATGAAAAGACTCAGACAAATGAGGTAGACAACATACAGATTCTAGTCGAGGACGAAGGAAAGTCTGTCTACATTTGGTGAAAATTTTCTCTCTCTAATAGAAGGAAAACCGAGGAGACTAAACTAAATCAATTGATTGAACACTAAAAATTAAAATAAGTAGGACAAATTTTCAATGCAGTCTTATCTTTGAAGTGAAAGAATAACTCACAGTAAGAGGAACCAGAGCGACAGAGTAAATCGGTAATTTGATTGCCCTCCATATCAGGGTTTTCATAGAAACATGCACTTTTTCCCCTTCTTGAGTAGTTCCTGAATCATTAGCCTCACTGCTTGAAAGAGAGTATCGACATTGGTGCTGGTGCTTGATAACTAGTCCTCTTCTATAATGCAACATTTTTTTGGTGTCACGTACCAATTTATTGGAAGACTTCAAACTGCCAACTTCTAGGTTCTGTTTATCCAGAATTATTCTGTTTCAAAGCCATTAAAGTATACTCTTAATTCCAAATAATGGTAACTTGCATTTCTCAAATGCACAATATCTCCATAATTGTTTGCCCAATAGCCTGTTCAAGTGCATCATGTTCACGCTTTGTACGAGAAATAATACACATTTAAAGTATATATGGCAATATAAGGATGAAACTTGCCTCGTCATGTAACCCATATTGAGGAGGTATCCATCGAGTTTCACAAGACCACACCCTAGGTTGAGGGTAGAAAATGAAGCTGCCATTGGTATCAACATGATGATTTATTATCTGCAAGAAAGGGAAAAACAAACAAAACATGATTCAAACATTCAATTATTTGGTAAATTACATATACAGATTATGTCATTCACATAAGAAGCCCAAGTAAACAGATCAAATAATGAACATTTATCATGCATTTGTGTCCAATAAAAATTGAATTTCCTCATGACATTGCATTGAAGCTCACCTATATATTGATCATCCACAATGGGGCCACTTCTCACCCACTTCAAAAAATCAGAAGACAAAATTTGAGCTATTAAAAGCTTGAAACCATAAAAATAAACAAATGAGAACAAACTCAAAATAGTGTCATTTCATACCACAACATTGAAGACAACCATACAAACTCACAATCTATCTAAGCCCAAAAAAATACAAAGCTCTAAACTGAATAGGTATTGACCTATTCACACCACCAGTGGCATAAAAAACACTCAAAAGTTGACAATTTGGAAGTAAAAAAAAGGCCCAGTCCTCTTCAAAGAGCAAAAATTGCTTTGATCTTTTCACTATAAACATTCAAACTCAAGTGCATGAGTTTGCTAATCAAGAACTTGAAATGGGTCTATCTTGTTAAGCATTATCTTGTCTATCTTGAACATCAGCATTTTTTTTTTCTATTTATCACTACCCTAACCCTAAACTTAACAGAGGTAGGGAATGACGGACCAACTCCGGACGGCCACAACATCGTGACCAACCAACGCCGGACGGCCACGAACGGCTGAACACGACAACACAGAAACGAAAATAAAAAAGAAAAAGAAATATATACCTGCAG
>JAYMTE010001307.1:0-13757 GCA_036897545.1 Pelargonium fulgidum
CCATTAGGCCTGTGGCCCGCGCGGGCTTGGCCCAAATCCGGCCCGTGGCCCGTTTAAACAGGTCTAATTAAAAGTGAAGTTATTGAACTCAAGAACCAATTAAGTGTAAAATTCAGCAAGATAACAGTTAAGAAACTTCCATAATCTTACAAAGAGATCAAAACTTGTTTTAAAATAAAATAAAATAAAAAGATCAAAAGTTGATGTAAAAAGTGAATACAAAGCTTAAATATGAGATCAAAACTTGATTTACATATGAAAGGCATACTCTATTCATAGGAGAGTTTCTAAACGTCAATCGTAAGATCATGGAGGAAAACGTTCGTCTGATAGTCCGAAATGGGTCGTACTAAATTTGTCCTACAAACTATGGTCAAATTTGGGCTTTTCTGACAATGTCCGCACCTTGCTGAATTCTTCACAAATATCGCATGACCCTGTGCTTAGTTCAACACGACCTCGCGCATTTTTACACTGCAGAATGGCACAACCCGTGCTCTTGTGTTGACTGACTTTTCCTACTCTTAGCACGACCAGTGTTATTTTTTCACTGAGAGTAGTACGGTCCATGCTAATTAAGTGTCTGATTCTATGCGTAATTTGACTTTTTGACATGTGTTTTTACCCAAACCTGCATACTCAACAAACACGTCATTACTGTAAATAATAATAAAAACATAGTAAAATAATCAACAAACAATGAAAGATGAAAAGAAAAGATTGCATAAACGGTTCATAAAATGAGCACTAAAATGCACTCATCACTGCTACTGCTATTGTTGTTGTTGTTGAAGTCTCGGTGTTATAGGCAAGGACCGGGGACATTGTCATGGAGTTGGGAAACGTTGGGAAAGCTCGAGAGTAGAAGGGTTTGTTCGCTGGATAAACCTGCAGCCAATGGTTGAAGAAACACACCTAGTTCAGCTTCTAAGAGGCATTCAAGGCTTTTCTGGTGGTTGCAAATTGGATGAAACCCCCACTTTTGTTTGGCTTGATGGGTAAGTAAGACCGTGTTATTGTACCACAGTTGGAGAAGATTTTTCTAAACCGTGCATCATCGATGTGTTTTGGGAAGTTTCTTACAAATAATGTTGATGAACAATCACTGTCATTTGGTTGGTATGAGATGCTATCGTGTGTTTCCATCTGGTGATTGCTATAGGAGCCGAGGAGTGCCATGGTTACTAGTTCATGATTTACTGAGATTTTGTCAGTCGGTGAGAGATGAGTATCAAAATGTGGTCATATTTTAAACAAAACGGGAAAAGGCTCTCAAAGTTCTAATACCACGTTAGAGTTAAGAGATGAGAGAATTTGTGATATATTATTAACAATAGGAATACCTAATTTACAGTACACAAGAATATCAATCAGGATTAGAATCCTTAAAAACCAGAATTTGCTATTCATATACCATTACTCTAACAAGCACAATATATGCATGTTCTATATCTATTGGATAAAAAAAAACTTTGAATTCCCAAAATATACAAACAATGTTAGGGTTAGTTAACACCAATCAAACACCCCCTAATTACATGTCCTTTGTGCACCTAGGCTCTCCAAATATATCTATGTGCAATGAACATCAAGGATAAATAAACAAAATCAATTTTAGTGTAGAGTGAAGAAGACCGTATAGCTACACTTCATTAATTAAACCCAGATTTCATTTACAAGTAGTCTAAATTCTTCTTAGGCCAAATAGTCCTAGGAAGCCATATTCAACCAAATACAGTTCTCTTGTGCTCAAAGACGGGCATATGTGTTTCAAGAGCATCAATGGTTTGATATCTCATTTGACAGCAGAAACACGATTTTATCTGAACTAATATTGACACTGTGACAGCTTCTGCTATCCTATCCACAAAACTTGAGTTCCTGGCTGGACACAAAAAATAAAAAAATTCTGTGAAATCTGTGCTTATCGTACTTCTAGACACTCATTCATGTTTACCTAAAAAATAATCTGGAAGCTAAATTTGATCATCTTTTGTAAATGCTGTTGTCAATCAATGACAAGTCAAATTTTTCTTGGTATGGATCACTTAACACAATTAGAATCTCAAATCCTTGAATCTTGGACCTCTACCATTGGTTTCAGGATCTCTTAGATCTAATGGAACGTCAAATCAAATTCTCTTTAAGATTGCTTCTTTCCACGAATTTGTAATTTTAAGGGTTCCAAACCTATGATCGTAATCTTCCCGTCAAGATTTTCTGAGATGACTCAGACTCTCAGAATCAACCCGGTGTGAGTTGGGAACTTTTGCGACCAAGCGAGGCATGTGTTGCTAAGCAATAAACGATGCATCCATGTACTAAGAAATGAAATTGGAACATTGTTTGAAATTCTCAACAAAATGTAAGCTCAAAGATGAAAAAGATATGAAGTATCCTTTTGACAGTAGCATTTCACATAGATTCTTGTTATATTCATAGATTCTTATTATCATGCATCATATTGACATTGAAAATATGACTTGTCAGCTCATCAAAGCAAAAGACATGAAACATCCATTTGGCGACAAAGATTCAAGTTCTATTCACAGATAGACCGACTGGGAATACAATTCTTCAAGTCAAAACATTCATCACCATGTAGTACAACTAGAAGAATCATCATCTTACCTTGAATTCCTTGGAAACCAGTGCCGGGGACGATTCCCTTGATGATAGGGTGGATGCAATGGTGGATTGGCTCCCCCACCAGGAATATTACCCTTCAAATATGATATAAAGTCCATTTAGCATAGAGTGGATGTATAATGTGTAGAAGAAAAAAAGGGAAATATGTGTGTGTGAGAGAGAGAGAGAGAGAGAGAGAGAACTGTGCAATTTTGGCACATAGAAGCCAAAATAACTGTATTATGTAGTCTGGGTGCACAACAGAAATGGAGAAATGTGTATGTGTGAGTGAGAGAGAGAAATTTCCCACAAGAAGATTATGTAGAGCAGAAATTTTACCTGGCCTTGAATCACTTGAGGATGAGCTGCATACACTAGTTGAATGGGTGCTCCACCATGAACAAAACCCTTCAAATATGAAATAAAGGCCATTTATTTGTGTGTGGAATGGGAAAATGGAAATGCGTGTGTGTGTGAGAGAGAGAGAGAGAGGTGTAAAGCAAGAAAATTGAGAACTCGTAAAATGAAGTGGCCAAGAAAGTGCACTGAGATAAGCTATAACATCTAGTATAGTACCTTGACAAATGTAAAGAATAAAAGCACACAAAATAAGAACCATAGCCTCTCAGGGATACAAAGACGAGAGTGTAAATGCAGACAAAAAGTTCAAAAAGAAGAGGTGAAATACGAAATGGAAAAAGAAAGGTGAAACAGAAAAGTTTCAGCTTGTTTTTATCATTTACCGAACAGTCCAAAATTTGATGATAAGATACTAGATCTGTGATGCATATCAATCTCTCTTCCACAGAAAGTTAGGTTAATGTCATTTACTATATCTAGTGCATCACTTCATTCAGGAATCAGAGACCAACTGACGAAGCTATGTTTATTGTTTACATAAAATGCTTGTTAACAAACTTACCATCTTTACAATAACTAAAATTTGTATTCACATTAATCAGTACACTGGCTTCTTGAGATCTAATCATCAGATTGATCCATCTAAAACAAAAATTTGAAAAAATAGAAATATAAAGAGTTCACTAGAAATCAATAATGTCAGGCAACCTCTAGTCATATCTACGTCATTAGAAGAAATTTTCAGATACTATTAACTGATAATTTTATGGTGTCAATAAGCTTCAGGCATCTTATCTTACGTAATTAACCAGTTGCCCAGCACAAGGATTGTAAGGATATTGTACATGAATTTGAGGCATGACCAGTAGAAATAGGAAATGGCAACTTAGGATGACCAGTTCATCAGCAATCCAAGCTCCAATTATAGAAATTACAGAAAATGTACAAGAGATTGTACAAGATTCATCCAATACTTACCGGTGGAGTAACTGGAGGGGAATATGCAGGACCATAATATTGAACAGGGTAATAGGTAACTCCAGCTTGCTGCATCCAGAAAAGAATACCAAAAGATAAGGGCATGAAGACAATTAGAAACAGATCCTGACGATGCATAATGATTATACAATCTAATGCTGACATAATGTTTTGTTTATTCATTGTACAAAATGGGGAGACACTATAACGAACAAATGTTGCCAATATTGTAATATTCCAAACTATCTGAGTGGACATTACCAATAGATTCCTTTATATGTCTTCATTTATTTGCAGTTTTTAAAAGGTAATACAAAAAAGCTATATGTAGTCTGCCACTGCTTGTGCAACTTTTCGGTTTTATCTGTGGTTTAAAGTGAAATGTTGCCCTGTTGTTCAGTCGATTAAGTTTCGGCATTGAAATAGATGAAAAACTTACGTGCATGTGGCACAAATAACTGCACTTTTGGTTACTGTGCTTCCATAGAAGCTCCAGCATTGGCTAAATAACATACATTCTTGGCAATCTTTGCACGCACACAACACAACATATAAGTTCTTTGCTTTGTCATTGTTTATTAACACAAAATTCAAAATTTAAACACAGCAGGAATTAACATACTGATCTCTTTTGAAGTAAAATAAACCAAAAGGAAATGAAGAGACACTATCTAAATGACCAGAAGGCAAAGTGTAAAGGGAACAACTTTGAAATAGTATGTTAATTATATGCAATCTGAAATAATTATGTAATAATAGCACGTCACCAATCATTGTTATAGAACAAGTAACCACTTACTGCTTGAGGAACTTGGTTGTTATACAGAGATCCATCTTGAACGAAAGGATATTGATTAGGATATGCAACCTGCTGCGTCTAGAAATAAAGCAAACAAGAGAGAATTACCTCCAATGCTATAGAAAATATTCCAACTCCAACAAGAGCATGTGTAAGGATGATACAATATAATACTGACATGGAGATGGAGACTGTACTCCTAACTATCTGATTCCGAGTGAATATTACCATTAGGGAATAGTTTTTAAAAGGAGTACAAAAAACTAAATGCAGTCTGCTCCTGTGTAAGAAACTGTGGTTTTGAGGTGAAATATTGCCCCTTTTGCTGATCAGTCAATTAAACTTAGGCAATAAAACAGAATGCAAATTACAGAGAAGTACATGATATTTAGCTCCATTTGCAGACAGCTCCCCAATTCGTTATTTCGCGACAGCTAATTCCATGTACTTTCAATTGTTCATGCTGTCAAATAGATTTAACTAAAAAGATTCTCTCTCATCATATACGCGCAAGGCTCCCACCCTTCTGGGATATAGGGAGGGTCATTAACGTACACAACCTCATCCTGTTTTTGAAGAGAAGTTTCCCTAACTCGAACCCGTGACCTCAAGACCAAAAGGCAGCTACCTTAATCTTAGCACCAAGGCTCACCATCAATATCTTAGCAATATGCTATCTGAATTAATATGTAATATCATGTCACCCATCATTGTTATAGAACATGTAATCACTTACTTCTTGAGGAACTTGGTAGCTATACAGAGATCCAGCTTGATCGAAAAGATGTTGATTAGGATATGCAACCTGCTGCATCTAGAAAAGAAAACTAGAGAGAATTACCACCATTGCTATAGAAAAAATTTCAACTCCAACAAGGGCATGTGTAAGGAATATAATGCTGACATGGAGACAGTATTCCTAACTAGCAGATTCCAAGTGAATATTACAATTAGGGAATAGTTTTTAAAGGCAATACAAAAAGCTATCTGAATTAATATGTAATATCATGTCATCCATCATTGTTATAGAACAAGTAACCACTTACTCCTTGAGGAACTTGGTTGCCGTACAGATATCCAGTTTGAACATGAAGATATTGTTGACTAGGAAATGCAACCGTCTGCATCTAAAAAAGAAAAGTAGAGAGTATTACCACCAATGCTATAGAAAAAATTCCAACTCTAACAAGGGCATAGAGATAACTAGAAACTATGTTAATCTTAGAGTGGCATAAACATCCTAACGATGTATGAGGATGATACAATGTAAAGCTGACATAGAGACAGTATTCCTAACTATCTTTAGTGAATCTAAACAATAGTTTCTTGCCCGGAAATTCCTTTTAATATCCTGCCGTATTTGTAGTTTTTAAAAGGCTTACAAAAATGTAAATGCAGTCTGCCCGAGCCCTTTGCACAACTTTTCAGTTACATCCATGGCTTATTGTGAAATGTTTCCCCTTTTGTATTTCAGTCAATTAAGCTTGGCATGAAAATATATAAAATTAAAAATTAAAAAAAAAAAAAAACAACAACAAAATAACAGGACAAGGAGTATTTTTTCGGTTTCTGGCACAAAGAGGCAGAAACTTAAGTTTAGAATAATATGTAATATTACATCGTTATTGTTAGATTATAAAACTAATATTGGGCCTTCAACTATTTGCTTAAGCTTTTAGTTGAGTTGATTCTTTACATGGTATTAGAGCATTGGTGACTAAAGGTCCCGAGTTCGAATCTTGCCGCAACCCAAATTAAATTCCAAAACTAATATTGGGCCATCAACTATCGGGTTAACCTTTTAGTTGAGTTGGTTCTTTACCGTTATAGAACAAGTGGGTATCATGTTACTATTGTGGATACAGCAGCGATCTGCTTTTGAGCTAACTTGTGTCTCAAGTTAATGAAACTGTTAAAAACAAATTATGTGTGTATTTTAGCTAGGCTTGACTCGAAAAACTAGTTCCCTTCATACAAAAGTCCGGCAATGAATAGCTTAACAAATTCCATATAGAGACAAAATTTCCTTCATAGATAATTACAAAGAATAAAGCAATCTTTCATTAAAACAAAAAAAATGATATACCAGCAGTGAACATTTTGATTAATGTAGATAGACCTGAGTAACCTAGGGAGAGAGAAATAGGAGGAATGCTAAGATGTGAAATGTAAGAACTCATTAATACATACAGGTTGGGAAGAAACAGAAACGGGAACATTATCTTCTGGCTGAGAATCATCACTTGCTTCCTCTCCATGAATCTCACCCTCCAATGTTGCAGATGATGGCATAAAGTATTGAGCCCCAGGATTGAGCTTACATTCCAAAAAAAAAAAAATATATGTAGATAGGCTAAGTGACCTAGGAGGAGAGAGAAATAGGAATTTGAAATATAAGAACTTGTTAATACATACAGGTTGGGAATAAGCAGAAACGGGAACATTATCTTCTTGCTGAGAAGCAGCACTTGCTTTCTCTGCATGAATCTCTCCCTCCGATGTTGGAGGAGATGGACCGGAGTTTTGAGCCTCAGGATTGACCTTACATTCCAAAAAAATAACAATAATAAGTAGATAGACTAAGTGACCTAGGAGGAAGGCTAAGATGTGAAATATAAGAACTCGTTAATACATACAAATTGGGAAGAAGCAGAAACGGGAACATTATCTTTTTGCTGAGAAGCAGGACTTTCTTTCTCTGCATGAATCTCGCCCTCCAATGTTGCAGGAGATGGACCGAAGTTTTGAGCCTCAGCATTGAGCTTACATTCCAAAATAAATAGATAAATATGTCATGAAAAAATGGTAAGTTTGGTCACAAAAATGAAAATGTATTGCAAAAATCCCACTATAGTATCATGCCTCCACCCAAAAAAGTTCCGCTAACCCAGTGGTTGAGATAACCATTTATGAACTTGATATAATACTAGCTGATGAATATAGAAATGAACAAGCAATTCAAAATAATTTAGAAATGGTTATTCCAAGTATAAAACTCACCTGGGTTGTTTCACTAAATTTTGAACCTTGGGGAGGGATCATATCGGTTAACACTGCTAATGAATGAATATGTGCATCTGAAGTAGCATCAACAACTGAACGGATTGAAGTTGAAGCACCTGAAGTTTGCCTTTCATCAACAGGATTTACTTTCATAACGCTTATTCCACTGGATGCAAATTATTTATGTAAATAGTTCGTAAATGAAAATATTTTACAAATGATGCCTCTGTATAAATCCAGCATTTGTAAATGAAAATCATCACCTCATAGAAAATATTGGCCAAAAAATGCTTACAGATTAAGTGGCGCAGGAAATCCATTAATCTTACATATAATAGTAAGTATACAATACATATGCACCATCAAAACTTGTACTCTGTTTATTAATATAACATTAAACATAAAATGGCTTCAAGAACGTGATGCGCTAATATATGTAAGTCAATTCAAAATAGGAATCCTATGGGTTATTGAACACACATTGCGAACTTGGGTCATCACGTTCCCTCTCTGAACTGTCATCCCCTATTATCCTGTCAGAAAACAATTTACAGGAATCTCAGAACATATCAAGGATGAAATACATTCAATGACCAATTTTCTGTATAAACACAATAAAACGTTTGGAAAAAAATGCGTCAGGATAGTTCCTGAACAAACAAAAAAAAAACCATCATCGTTCTCAAAAAAATACACAATATGCAACTATTTGAGATAACTTCAGATGTAAGTCCACAAAGCCAAGAGATTATCATGCATGACAATTGCCAAATAGTCACCAAATAGTATAATTATCATTGCTAATTAAATCGAGATTAAATATGAATAAATCCCCAAAACCACCAATGTTCCGTTTGGAATCTTGGATTTGATCCGAATCCAATATTTGAATGCACAAAAAAAAATATAAAATTGTATTTGACTCAAATCCACTCGGATTCAAAACATGCCTAGGACATGAAATTTCAAATGACAACTCTTACATAGTCATTGGAAATTCTATAGTTTTCCAAACATTATATTTGTATTAAAAATGCAACATTTCAATCTCTAATCAAGTCCAAGAATCCAAACGTAACCTAACTACCTAAGGTTCTTTGAGAAGCACAATCAGCTGCCTCTGGTAGTAGCAGAAAGTCGTGCATGCTTTAGAGGGACTCTTTTATCACATGATTATACATAAGATATGGAAGCAAAAGAATAACATGAACATCAATAGGTAGCGTAACAATTAGAATAAACACTTGAAAATACAGGTGGATCTATTATATCTTCAATAACGGTCGGGTGATTGAAATTAAAATATCACACAGCAAAATTGAATTTTTACCGACAGTTATTAGATAACCTACTGAAAAACTCTGAGTACACCAGTGTTTTATATAGACAGTTACTGAACGAAATAGAGAGCACTCAGAGTCAGAGCAGGGGATTCTTTATTGTCTCAGTCTTTTGTATTTGGGTTCAGCTTTGCTAAATAACTTAAGTGGTTTGATCATATATAATTATAAAGATTAAAAACAGTCGCAAGATCATAATTATTTTTTAACTTCCAAGCGATTTTGGGAAAAGAGATTAAGATCGTTGTGATTCACATGCCACACATCAAAACTATAAGAACAAACAAAATTTCAAATTTATCATAGATTTACAATTACTTTAAATAAAAATCATCTTTAATATTCAAATGAGCTCCAGGTACTGGTACATTTTCTCTTAAATGGGCATGTCATGGAGCTGACCAAAAACACTACTAGTACATTTTTTCGATATCCACCTCCTTTCTCTCTAAGTCCCTTCCATTTAACAGTTTTAAATTTTGGATTTCAACTATATAGGTAGATGTTTAATATTATTGTCTTCTTCGGCCATGAGAATGCTTATTATGATCAAGAAAATGTCTCTATTTTCAGTTGCTCTGCTTTTCTCATCATCTGAGGGGACTTAGCAGCTGGTTGAAGAAAACAGGTTCATATTGGGATTTTTATCCATACCTCTCCTGTACAAATTTAATTTGGAAGCATTTTGGGGCTTAATGTGAAGGACGAAAACAAAGAGGAGTGAAGGTGAAATCACCAATATTGCTGCAATCGCCAATAACTTTTATTATCAATGTGCCTCATTAGAATTTGAGATGCAAAGAGTCAAAGAGGCACCATTTAAGATTTAAGAAAAGGGCATTTTTGTCAAAGCAGTGAAAAAGGTGTGGAATTCACCTTTGTGGGGGCTGATTTATCGGCACCTTTTAATTACTTGTTATATGTTTCCTTAGTAAAAGTGTGCTCATAAAACACCATGTAAATTTGAAGCTTTATATAATAATTTATGATAACATATAGATAAATCTTCTAAAATTCAAAATCTATTGAACATCTATCTGTATAACTAGTAGTACCTATGCTGAGAAAGAACTTAATATATATGTTCCTCAATCTTAAATTCTAATTATTTTTTTAAGCCACGATCTAAACTAATCTAGAATGATCAATATACCTTGATTCACTAATTTTTGTTCCACTCTCGGATGTGTCCTCTATGCAATCAGAGGAAGCAGCAGAATCTAAACTGCCACCAGCTTCAATTCCAGTAACACCTGTCTGCAAATCAAAACACATACATATGATCAAGAACAGAAGTAAATAGCATTGTACAATCAAAGAATGAAGAGAGTCACTTGCCTTGACTATTTTCACAAGATCATCTGCACCAATTTCAAGAAATCCTACAACCCCTTGGAAACTCTTTACATCACTTCCACCGCTTTTAATCAGTCTTGCATTCCTCAGCATAATACCTAAACAAACCACATACCAATTCATGAAATCACACATACCACAAACATAATGAAACCAAGATTAAATGGCTGTTTCTTGGTAAAAGATTCATTATTATATAAGTCTAAACTTTTTCTACACGAAGTCAAAATCTCAGCAAAACCACCACAACTTCACCAAATACCCAAGACCAACATGCAATTTATCATGAAAAGCAAGACCCGGAAAAAAAAACAGTAAATTCAACAGATTGAGCAGTAAAGCATAAAGATACCAAAAACCCATTTGTATATAAGTTTAAAACTTTTTCTACAAGTCGTCAAAATCTCAGCAAAACCACCACAACTTCACCAAATGCCCAAGACCCACATGCAATTTATCATGAAAAACAAGACCCAGAAAAAGAATTTCAGTAAATACAACAGATTAAGCAGTATAATAGTGACCAAAACCCAGATCAGAATCTACAAGAAACTACAAAAATCTGTTCCAGAGACCAAAACCCACCGACGATTTCGCTTGAAATCAAAGACTCGGAAGAGGATTCCTCTAAATTGAAACGAAATGCGAGAAGAAAAAAAATAGAACGAACCGTGTGCTGTCTCTATGGACGCAGAGTGGAACAGTCCCGAAAAAACGGAGCCGTCGGTGACATGGACTAAGACGGGCCGATCAACAAGGTTGGCGAACAATAGCTCCTCTATAGACATCTCTGGTTGTGCTGTGTTCTTGCTTATTGATGCTCTGTGTACAATGCGGGTGCGAGGGTTTCTGTGAGAGTTGAGTGAGAAATAAAGAGCAGAGGAGAGACTTGAATTGGCTTTTATAGTCTTCGGAGGAGACGATGCGGACGTGGAAATCGGAAAAAAAATAATAATAGTAATAATTTAGGAAGTATAGTTTTTTTTTAATATAAAAATTTAGGAAGTGTAGTTAAATGCAACTACAGACTTGCGGAAAAAAAAAAAGAAAAACAATTTCAATCAGGAATATGAAATAAGTGATAATTATAAATGACTATAATTTGATTGACATATTTTGCATCTCACTGGCCTTAACACTTTTTCGTAATTATTGGCTACTCTCGACTATTCATCGCTTTTTTTGTCTATTTTTCGTTAGTTAAATTGTGAAATTATTTAACTGCTCTTAAAATAAACGTTAAAGTTGAATAGGTTTCAGACCCTCTCTTTAAACTTTGTAACTCACTCTTCTCACTTTTCTCTCTCTTTTTGATTTCAATCTCGCCATCTTCTAGTGTGTGTTGTCGACGATTGTCCTCGAAGTAGTGTTGTTGAATTTGGATATTGTTAAATTAGTGCGCAATGAGGAAGACAAATCAAAGAATAAGTAGGGCATTGAAAGCAAAATCGGAGAAGTTGATCATCTTGAAGGTGTGTATTTGTTTTGTTGTGTTCTTTCCATTGGAGTTGTGAACTACATTTGAATAGTTTAGGATCTCTGGTGTGACAGTTTGAAATTCAACCACCCCCCAACACACACAAAAATTGACTTGTTTGTACAGTTTTCTTAATTTAAGAAGTTTCGTGGAGTTTGGACTGTTGTTAAAACAAAGTTGGAGTTAGATTTAGTTAATTGTGGTTGAATTGGATGGAGTTTGATTGATAAATTTATAAGGGCATTTAAATGTGTTCTTGTTTTTTTTACACAATAGCAATGTTCGAACATATTTTGTTCGTGTTGTCTGTTTGTTTAATGCATATGGTTGTAGAAGATAACTGAAAATCAAAGTTAGAATCAGAAGCATGCTTAAAAGGTCATGATGTTATTCGTACATGTGAGAAGCCCAAGAATCATGACTTGAGCTATTATATATACAGTTGACCAGATACAAGCATTGATAGAGTCAAAGTATGATAGGAAAAGTCATTGTAGTTGAAGAGTTCAGTTGTGGTGAATGTGTGAAGGATAATAATGTTGATGAGGTTCCTGGTGAGGGTAATGTTGGTCATGAAAATGATAATGATGGTGAGGAGTTGGAGTTTGAAGATAGAAAATAACAATCAGATATGAAAATTTCTGCATAGAAATATACACAGAGATGTGGGCCTTGATGTGCATGCTTACACTATGTATATGGCTTTGGCTAGAGGTAGGAACATGATGCAAGGAGACATACACTCCAAGAAATTTCGGCATTTTCGACGGCTGAATCTCCAAGAAGAATTTTTTCTCTTTTTTAAAAAGTGTGTTGAGCAGAAATTTCAAGGATGGAAGCTCAATCTCCTCTCTCAAGCTAAAAAAAATTATTCTTATTCAATCCACTTTAAGCTCAATTTCATTTTTTGTGATGAACCTTTTTTATATACCAAAATACTTTGTAGAATGGCTTGATGGGTTTATTGCCAAAATTTGGTGGTTTGAAACTGGAGGTCAAAAAGACATTCACTAGATCATACGCAACGTTTTGACCTGACCCTAAGGTAAGGGGTGGTCTTGGCCTGAGGAATACCTAGAGCCTTAAATGTCACACTCTTTGCCAACCAATTCAAAAGAATAATAAGCAATCCTAATTGCTTAGTTTATAAGGTCCCGTCAGGAAAATATGGCATAGATAACTCCCTCTGGAATTCAAAAAATAAGAAACCCTGCTCCTGGATATGATGAACAATATGAACATGCAAGTTGGAAATTGGAAACTATTAGAATTTTTTGTAACATGTGGATTGTTACTAAGAACATTCCTTTTGAGAATCAGGACTATCTTCAAAAGGGGGATAAAGCGGAAAAGCTGATGATTCAGTCCCCTAGATCTTGGAATCAAGATCTCATTTTTTAGTCCATCCCACATTCGTTTGCCCTTCAATTCCTCAAGATTCTCATTCCTAAATGGGATAATATTGAGGACAGACTCAAATGGGCGTCTCCAAGTGATACCCAGTCGTATTTTTCAGTTAAAGCAGCGTACGACATCAGAAGTAGGAATCAAAATTCTGGCCCTCCGTCTTCCACTCTCCTAACTTTATTTTCAAAACAATATCAAAATGTTTGTATTCTTACTGATACTTTAAATCTATACAGAGAAAAGTAATCAGGCCAGGACCAGCAGCATAGTAGATTATGGGGGAGCTTGGCGGACATTAGATATGTTTTTTTTTACAATCACCTTAATCACTACAAGAAATAACCTTATCAGGAACAAAATTCAGTGACGGACTAAATCTGTCGCTGATCAGCGACGGAATCAGTGACGG